>JADRCD010215219.1:0-39531 GCA_019843815.1 Montemys delectorum
AGAATTGGTTCTCTCCTTTCACTGTGTGGGTTTCCAGGATTGAACTCAGGTCATCAGGCTCACTGACAAGCATCTTCACCTACTGAGCCATCTCACTGGCCTTGGCACTCGTGAATCTGGGTGCGAGGACACGTGTAGTCATGCCCTTACATTATATATGAGGACCAGAGGCACTCTGCATACTCCCCATCCTGAGACCTTACAGAAGCAGCCTTCAAAGACAGCACTTTGTAGTGGGAGTCGTTTTGTTGTTTTTGTATTTTTGTTTTTCAAGTCAGGGGTTCTATGTGTGGCCATAAGCTGTCCTAGAATTCACTCTGTAAACCAGGCTGCCTCTGCCTCTCAAGTGCTGGGACTAAAGGTGTGCAAAACAACTGTGTAGCTGTTGTTAATGTATATGTGCACGTCTCTTATGTTTTTGGTTGTGAACCTAGCCTTAACAGTTAGCCTTTAACAGCTGAGCCATCTCTCCAGCCCATGCATGTCTCTGAGTGTGTGCGATGTGTATGTAGGTGCCTGTGGAGGCCAGAAGAGGTCCCCTGGAGCTCGACTTAGAGGTAGTTGTGAGCCATGCCATGTGAGTGCTGGGAACCTCTCTTTACACTTACACTTTACATACTGGAAACATTTTTATATACCAGGTACCGCTGTTTTCATTTTTAACTGCCCTCAGAGAAGGAACTGATATTCTGTTCATTTCATAGTTGAAAAATGCCAGAGACCTGAACTTATCCAAAGTCAGACATCTGGTTAAAGTGGGTTAACTCTGACAGTATGACTAGGGCTCTGATTAGACCACTTGGCTCGTCCTTTTCCTGTGAACGTGTGACACACACATACACACTTGCAGATCTGTCTCCTTTCTTGAGCATGGCACGCTTATGAAGATGGTAGAGGATGAGACAACTTTGGACATGGTGTGACTTTTGTACTGTACCTTAGGAGGAATTGGCACTCAGCAGACAGGCTCTGGAAGAGCAGCAGTCACATGGCCCACACTCAACCAGCAGAGCAGACCAGGGACCCAAAGCTGAACAGGACATCCAGCCTGGAGAGGTGAGTGCAGCCCAGCGGCATAGGAGGAGCCCTACCAACCATTTGTTGTCCTTTGGGAATGAGTCTCTGAACCCAAACTGCCAGATTGGTCCCATTGCCCTCCAGCTCTTGTCCCTTTCTGCAGGGCTGTCCAGATGCGCACCACCGGCCTCCCTTGCAGGTAGTAGAGGCTGAGCCTAGTCCTGGAGTGGAGGAGAAGGAGCGGTTAACACAGAGGCTTGAACGGCTGCAGCAAGCTGTGGCCGAGCTGGAAGTTGACCGGAGCAAGCTGCAGTGCCACAATGCACAGCTGCGGACCACCTTGGAGCAGGTCGGTAACTGGTGCAGTCTCCCGCTGGGGCCCCGTGGGCCTGTGTATCCACTCTTCCTGCTGTTTCTGAAACACTTTTATTAAATTACAACCTTGTAGTGCTTTGTCTGTGGGTGCTTGCTCACCATTCCAGGGGCGGAGTAGTTGTGACAGAGCTGAAACAGCCCACAAAGCTAGCCTCTGCTTCCAAGGCCTGAGAGCTGGCCTGCCTCCTCTGTCCAGGAGCACTCTGCCCTATGCCCTCCCCGCCTGGAGTCTTACTTCCCATTGTTATAGCTCTTCATACTCATCCCTGCACACGTGATCTCTCCATTGCACATTGGCAGGTGGAGCGGGAACGGAGGAAGCTGAAGAGGGATTCCGTGCGTGCATCACGAGCAGGGTCACTGGAGGCCAGAGAAACTAGGAATTCATCTCCCACACAGCAGGTTCCCTGTTTTTCTTCCTGCCCTTACCTCGCCTTAACTCCACCCTCTGTAGCACGTATAACAGCGCTCTCCTGTGTAGAGACAGGCACTCCAGCTAATCCAGAGCCCCTCCTGGCTTGATTCTGCCCTAGTCTGCCCTTACTTCAGGAGAACAACCTAAGGGTGTTCTCAGGGATAGTGGGCTTGCATTCTTAG
The DNA here is from genome assembly GCA_019843815.1 of Montemys delectorum. Lineage (NCBI taxonomy): Eukaryota > Metazoa > Chordata > Mammalia > Rodentia > Muridae > Montemys > Montemys delectorum. Next base: position 1,990 of record JADRCD010215219.1, read on the forward strand.
TTCAGATCCACCCACTCCTAGACAAGTGCCTCAGGTTCACCTTGGGTCAACCAGAGTCCCTGGTATCCAGGAGTTGTGTCATGCTTATCAGGTCTTGGCATACCCAGGAGTGGGATCACAGCTCTGCAGCTCCCTTAGAGCCCTTAGTTTTGAGTTTATCTCCAGGCACAGAGGTCAGTTCTCAGGGAAGGTGTTTGTTCCTCTTAGCTGTCACTGCCTTCAGTCAGCATGAGAGGGAGGGACTGCTTCTGGACCTGAACATTTCCAGCATCACCCCATTTCCCAAGGGCAGACACTGTCTTCCCCTTTATATCTTTGGCTTATAGCCCAAGGCTGCTACAAAACAGATCTATTGTGAACCTTTATGTTAAATACAAATGTTCCTCTCAGAGGATATTGCCCTGTGCTGCTGTGGGTCCTCCTCAGCCTCTCCTAGCCCTGAAGCCATGCCCCATTGAGCTTCCGTCTGAGCTCAGGTACTTCTGGCCCTCAGATGTTGCCTAGACCCCAGGAGTGGAATGACAAGTTCAAGACTCCTAGGGCCTGCCTAGTAGATAGAGCCCTGGAAGCCTTGCTGGCCTTGGGGCAGAGGGTACTCCAAGCCAGGATAGCCCAGTTAACAGGATACATATTTGTTTTCCTAGGATGGGAGAGGAAGTCAGAGGGGTTCCTTGGACGGCATGCTTGTGGTTGAGCTTCAGAGAGAGGTATGTTCTGGAAGGATCCACTTTCTATTCTTTTCCCTCTCACTATGCAGGCAACGAGGTTTAGTGTCTGCTGTGTGCTTGACTCAGTGCATTTCCAGCCAGAGAAGGGAAGTAGCTTTGGCATTCAGAGAACTTCCATCTCTGTGGGAGGCAAATAGTGCTTCAGTTCCAACTTTACCTGAAGTGCAGGAATAAGTCCAGGCCAGCCTCCATCCATACTTACAAAGGGAGAGAAGCAGAGGCACCTAGAACCGAATGGACCCGGCAGCCGTGGCTGGCCTCTGCTTCAGCTGTAGGCAGGTAAGCCATTTGACAGCACAGAGGACCCAGACACAGCTAGCTCCAGCAGGCTACTGCACTCAGGGAAACGACATCAGTGCCCCTCTGCCTCCAGTGTCTTACCAAAGCTCCCACCCTGTTCTTTGCCTACACCTTTCTCCCCTCCTCTCTCCACCCACCTCTGCCCAGGAGCTTTGAGACGTATAGAACCTGACTTCTGAGCCTCGCAGAAGTCAGTGGTCATTGCTGTCAGGGCTGGCTCTTGCACTTTGCCCGTGGGCTTTAATTTTGTTAAGTTTATATGAAGCAGTCATGACTCAGCCTGAGGCAAGAGAAGCCCTTTCTTTTCCTAGTGCCATGCAGGTCTGCAGTCTGTTGCCTCTTCCCTCGGCCAGTTCTGTACAGTCCTGACACTCCAGTCGCTTCCCTGTCTCTGTCTCACTGTCCACCTGAAAAATGGAAGGTTTACTTGGTGATTCTCAACCTTAGCTGTACACTAGAGCCACCTGGGGAGGAGTTTTCAAAAAAATACTGATACCTGGGCCTCACACCATTCAAGTTAAGTCAGAATGTTTTCTTCCAAAAGGTCTGATGGGACTTTTACTATGGTTAAAATATTCTGTCTTGATTAGATTGTGGTTATGCACAGACATATCCATTATCGAAATCATTAAATTAAAATTCTGGGCATTTTATCACATGTAAATTTGCCTTTAATAAATTTGATGATGAGCTGGAGAGATAGCTCAGTGGTAAAGAGCGCTTGTTGCTCTTGCAGAGGATCTAGGTTCAATTCCCATCAGAACATCCATGAACTCCAGTTCCAGGGGATCTAATGCCCTCTTCTGACCTCTGCGGGCTCCAGGCACACGTGATGCACACATGTACATGCAGGCAAAACATACACTTTTTAAAAGTAAATTTTTTAAAAATTAAAAAAATTGTTGAGTTTTAATGCTGCTCCCTGTGTGTCACCTGTTGTCCTGTATGTGTTGACAAAATACGCTGACAAAAGTAATGTATAGGAGAAAGGGGTTTTTAGCTATAATTTCAGGTAACAATCCATCATAGCAGGGAGTTCACAGCTGCAGGAACTTAAAGCAGCTATTGGCATCACAGTCAGCAGCCCAGAGAGTGAATGCATGCATGACCACTGTCAGCTTTACGGTCCAGGACCCAAAGCCACCGAGTGCTTCCACTGCAGGAACGGGTGTTCACGTTATGTAGAGATGCTTCCGGGTGATTCTAGATTGTGTTAAGCTGACAGTTAACCCAGCCATCATAACTGAGGCAGTGTTGAGAATCACTGGATTTGAGTCCATGGAGCCCTTTTCCCAACCCTAGAGCCTGATTCTGAGATTCCTATTTGTAGCAGGGTTGATTCCACGAGAGCACAGAGCAGAAGGGCCAGGACACCCTCAGAGCCCTCAACTACTGCCCTTGGTCTTCCTATCTACTAGGTAGCCCTGCTGCGAGCCCAGCTGGCCTTGGAGCGAAAGCAGAGGCAGGACTACATTGCACGATCCGTGCAGACCAGCCGTGAGCTAGCAGGCCTGCATCACAGCCTGTCTCACTCCCTCCTCACCGTGGCCCAGGCCCCTGAGGCCACCGTTCTGGAGGCCGAGACCCGAAAGTTGGATGAGTCTCTGAACCAGAGTCTGACATCCCCAGGGCCGTTCCTGCTACATCCCAGTCTGGAGTCCACTCAAAATACCCACAGGTAGTGGCCATAGTCAAGGTAGGACACTGTGAGCCAGGTGGTACACACACTGGATGACTGCAGAAGGGGCTCAGCCCCATACCCAGCTCCAAGTTTGCCAAAGGCAAGAATTACCTGTTACCCAACCTGAAAGACCCTAGCCAGTCCCAGGAAGAAAACAAGAACCATCCAGGCTGGAGAAGGTCCCAGTGCACATGGGAATGAGGCAAATCACATTTGCTTGAAGCTGTTACCCAAGAAGTGCCTTGCCCTGACCATAGGGCATCTGTTGTCTTTCTCCCGGATGAAGCAACCACAATCTACACTAAGCCTGAAGACCCAACAGCATATGGGTATTCTGTCCTGGGCAGGAGCATCCTGAATGTATCAGGTACAGAGAGTGTCCATGGCCTACATGTCTTTAGTGTCTCACTCACCTTCCCTTCAACAATAAATCCTAGGTTTTTGCATTAGTCCTTGGCTACTGTCTCTGCTTATGTAGATGGGCAGAAGCAGGGCATCAAGGGAATTAAGGAAGATTTATTGATTCTTACATGGTGGTGTGAACATACTACATGGTATGTTGCCTAACTGGGAAGATTAGTTAGAAAGTCCCCTCTGGGTGATGGTGGTATACACCTTTAATCCTAGTGTGTGGAGTGGCAGAAGCAGGATCTCTGAGTTTGAGGCCAGCCTGGTCTACAGAGTTCCAAGACAGCCAAGACTACACAAAGAAACCCTGTCTCATAAACCAAGGAAGAAAAAAAACAGAGCAAAGAAAAGCCCAGGCCAACCTTAAGTGTGACTGATAAGAACCACATAACAAGTCTTGTGAGATGGCTCAGCAAGTAAAGGCACTTCCGGCAAAGCCTGCAGGCCGGAGTTGTATCCCCAGTCTGTATACATGCATGTATGCTACAAACAAAACAAGAACCGCCGGGCGGTGGTGGTGCATGCCTATAATCCCAGCACTTGGGAGGCAGAGGCAGGCAGATTTCTGAGTTCCAGGCCAGCCTGGTCTACAGAGTGAGTTCCAAGACAGCCAGGGCTACATAGAGAAACCCTGTCTCCAAAAAACAAACAAACAAAAAAAGTACTATATAGTCTCTCCAACTTTCTTTAAATCAAGCTCTTTGACCTTTGCCTAAAGTCAAAGCCTTGATTTGAGAAGTCCACCTGGCTTTATTCGCTATAACACATAGTTGTCTGCCTGATTCTCCTTGTGTCCCTCCCCGGGCACATCAACTAGAAGTGACTCTGGACCCAAAGTCCCACCATATCAAGCCAACATAGACTGGCCATACTTGTCACTTACAGAAAAGGCCTAGTGGATATAGACTAGAGCTCCCAGGCCTGAGACCATTGTTGGTGACTTCCTCAGAGCCTAAGAGCAGTTGTGCCCACCTTTCTTCTCTTCCTTCAGTGTTGGGGATAAAACCCAAGTGATGCTACATAGGAATTCTGCCACCAAGCCATGTCAACAGCCCCCAAAACGATGTTGTTCCCAGTGTTCTATCCTTAGTCTGAGCATGCTGTGCTCATTCTTTTTTTTTTTTTTTTGGGGGGTGGGGGGTGGTTCAAGACAGGGTTTCTCTGTATAGCCCTGGCTGTCCTGGAACTCACTCTGTAGACCAGGCTGGCCTTGAACTCAGAAATCTGCCTGCCTCTGCCTCCCAAGTGCTGGGATTAAAGGCGTGCACCACCACTGCCCAACTGTGGTCATTCTTGCTACTCTTGAACTTTGTACTTTTGACAGTTAAGTCCTTCACACACACAAGCATGTGCACATATAAGTGCATGTATTAGAATCTCAGTTTCATTTTTTCATGTCTGGGTTTTTTTTTTTTTTTTTGTTCCCTGTACTGGAGTCCCCTCTGAAAACAATGACACTAATTTGATGAGGTTGGCCATGCTATTTAGTGGGAGTGAACAAATGCATTTGATTAGGATACTTAATAAGAGGAATAAAAATGATGGAAATAGCTACATAACCAAAGGCCTGCCCCACAAAGGATGGTACTCACAAATGCTGCAAACTTGTAGCCCATTGCACAACTTGTGGGCAGCTGTACAAGTTGGAGAGCCTTTTCCAGGCAGTTCAGTTGGTCTCTGCTTCCTGCAAGGCAGCAGGGTTTGTATGGGAGTGACTCTGCAGACCTCATAGTTTATGTATACTAATAGAGTGAAGGGTCTAGTGAATCTGCTCAGTTTCTGGAACTTCCTGAAGCTTTTGAGTTGTTACTTGGGAGTTTTCCCTGTAGGATGGAATTTTTGCCTCCTTTTAGAACATCCTAGGTCTTAAGGAGCTTTCCTCCAAAATGAAAGGTTTCTGTCTTGCAGGAAAATGCTATATAACACTGGGCAAGGCAGTGTAATGCCAGTCCTCAGAAGGCCAAAACAAACAGGAACATCGTGAGTTCAAGGTCAGCCTGGAGCTACATTGTAAACTTCTGCCCAAGAAAAACAAATTAAATAGATGATAACTAGATAAATGGATGGATAAATGAATAGGTAGAAAGATGGATGGAAGAGAGAGAGATTATCCCTAAGATCTCACCATTCCTCCCCAGATACTATGTTTGCAGAGAGTACCAGACCAAGATTTTATTCAGAACCAGACTGATGTCACACCATTTTATCTTTACCCATGAATGTCTTCCCAGTTACGTGGCTGGTGTGACACTAAAAATCCAGGATTCAGCTCATTGTCACTTGTGAATGGTGGCCTTTGTCTGCCCATCTTTGCTGACAAGCAGCTTTCATTTCTGCTTTTCCAGTCCGTGTGGACAGATCCTTCTGGGGGGCTTTGGTCTGATTATCATTCTGTCAGTAATAGAACTTCTTTCTTTGTTGTTCTGATCCAAATCCAAAGAGGGCGGCCTAGCACATGAGCAAGGATGTTCATGTCAGCAGGCTGAATCCTGTCCTTTAAACCAAGTTCCCTAATTCATCATCTAGTGATAGGCTGTCTCTAGAGCTGCAAGAGAACGAACGAACGGAGCCTCACTTCCCTAGGGAAGACAGACTCAACTCAATGTGATAAACACCCTCATAGACGTCCCCCAGACCTCAGAAAGAGCATCAACTAGCTGGGCAGTGGTGGCGCATGCCTTTAATCCCAGCACTTGGGAGGCAGAGGCAGGTGGATTTCTGAGTTGGAGGCCAGCCTGGTCTACAGAGTGAGTTCCAGGATAGCCAGGGCTACACAGGGAAACCCTGTCTCAACCCACTCCCCACCCCCAAAAAAGAGCATCAACTAGCTGATCCCTGCTATGCCTGGGGAAGGGGATTCCATACAGGGAAGGGCCTGTGAAAGGTAAAAGGTAGCCAGCCATATGGTGGTAGTGCATGTCTTTAATCTCACAAAAGAGGATTTCTTTGAGTTCAAAGCCAACCTGGTCTACAGTGAGTTCCAGGACAGCCAGGCCTACACAGAGAAACATTTGTCTCAAAACAAAGAGACAGGTCAGGAGGACAAAAGGTGACTAGAGAGCTAGAGTGCTGGGGAACTGCATAAGAGCTAGAGCGATGCTCATTGGTTAGGACCTTTTGTTGCCCTTGCAGAGAATCTGTGTTTGGTCCTCTACATCCACATGATGACTCAGAACCATCTGTGACTCCATATTCAAGGAATCCAGCCCCTCTTCTAACCTCTGAGGGCACCAGACATGAAATTGATGTACATGCATACATAAAATAAAATAAGCTTTTTAAACATAAAGGGCAGAATAGGACGGAGGAAGGCAGGGAGGAGTGAGTGTAGACACACAACTTTGGCCTCTGTGTTGAAGACATCAAGTATGCAATGAGTCTGTGCTGACCATGCAGACCAGACTCTGAATTCCAGTACTGGCCACTCACCCTGGTTATCCAGTTAGTTGCCTGTGTTATAGTAGTACCTGGGCTAGCCTGAGTCCTTGCCCAGAGCAGATCAGACCCACAACCTCCTTACCTGTCTTTACTATCGTGTGCCTCTAGGGAATCAGACCATCTTCCAAAATCTACAGAAGAATTGGAGATGGTGAGATTCTAGAAAGCTCCTGTGACCTGAGAAAATCCCTCAGGTACCCTCAGCAAGACAGCCCAGACTCCCCAGCATTCCTCCCATCTCCCCTGGGAAAAACTCCTGTACCCCTACACTGAGAATGTCTAGCACAACTCCATTACCGTGTCATTTGGGGAACCAGATCAGCAAGCTGCAGTAACCAGTGCTGCCCCCAGGAACCCTGGTGACTGGCGTTCCGGGGACAGATGAAGGATCCTGTGGTCTGGCTCCTCATCTCTGCCTCTGAGCTGTGGCTGGAGACCTGGTTCATCCTGGGGACAAAGGTGGAAACTGACTGAACCTGGGACAAGACCAGCCTGGCCCCTACTACCTTCCCAGTACACACCTAAAAGCCATGTAGAATAACTGGTTGATCTTGCTGAGGCCAGGATTCCCCAGCACGGCACAGGACACACAGTGGAAATCAAAATGGTGCAGGAAGGAACTGGGAGTCACTTCTGATGGCTTCTTCCACACTGTCCCATGCTCACTCACTGAGCTCATGCCCTGGTAACAGCACAAAAACGAAGAGGGGGTTCTGGCACCAGCCATCAGTTCTGGGGAGCAGGAGGAGGGACCAGGGGCCAAGGTTGGGGAGGGGAGAGGCACACAACAGCCCAGAGAAAGGGTTTGGGCCAGAGGATGGGAGATGGACTGGGCCTGGGGAGCGAAGCCAATAGCACAGGGCCGGGTGCTAACTACTGACCAGCCACCAGAGAGCTTTTGTCCTCCAGTCGCCTATGGTCTTCTTATGACATGCTTCTCCAGCTGTGTGGTGGCAGGTGGAGCAGTTAGGGGTTTTTGAAGGGCAGCCATGCTCCCCATATTTGAAGCACAACCAGTTACACTGCTGTGGTACCATATATGTCCATTCATGCTGGGGTGCCAATTCATGTGTCAGATCCAGGCAGGGAGCCATCAGCCACAAGACAAGCCCCCAGAAGACCCAGCCGAGCTCCATGGCTGCCCAGACAATGGCTTATGTGGCAGGCAACAGACTGACTTCACCTGGAAGGACATGGGGCTGAGGCATCCCTTCATGCTGGCCTCCCCAGCTCCCCAGCCTTCCCTTCAGCTCCAGCTCTTCCCCCCCCCCCCCCCCCCATCCATTTTCTCACCCCCAGGGAGGATTCTGACTGGGCCAAGTGAAGATGCTAGCACAGACAGAGAGCATACGTTTTTGTCCTGAGTGTTCCCTGCAGAAGGAAAGGTTGACTGTCAGCGCCACTCGTTATATCAGAGTCCACATTGTGACCTCTGTCCTGTACCCTGCAGGGGACAGTCACTAGGCTCTTTAGTACTGAAAGGGAGAGCCCAGGGGCACACAGCGTCCCTGTCTCTCTTCAATTAGGTGTCTGAGATTACTCACCTGAACCTGTGGCTTTCCCACAGAAGCCAAGCCTTCCGAGATGGTTCTGCCAGTCAATGACCCCACCCAACCCCGCCCCCCACGCCTGCTGCCATGGTCTCACTGTGATCCTCCAGAATTCTTACTCTCTCCTTTAAATTCTTTTAAATCAACACAGAGTATTGGATATCATCATGACCCTTTCTCTTTTTCATTTTTTTCTAGATTTATGTTATGATACCACTCTGCAGCTCCTAATACATATTTATACACAGGCCATGGCATCAAAACTGCCTCCCTGACAAGGAGGCAGTTAGAGAAAGCATTCTAGACTGCGTCACATTTACTTATTTAGAGTGTCTGTGCGCACGTGTATGCGCATGCATGTCATGGTTCATGTGGCTAGTTGTCATGTGGGTTCTAGGAATTGCCTAGCTTTGTCACCAAGTTACCTTACTAGCCCTAAAGGACTTTTCATTTGCTCAAAATAGCGAGATAAAAACAAAAGCAAGAGACCCCAACTCTCCTTCAAAACCACTAGGCTAAACTTCACTTCCCTTAGAATACAGTTATTTTTTATATGAATAATTAAACAAGACCCAGATTTGATGTATATGCATAAATTCATATAAAAAATAAAACACATGGGTGGTGGTGGTACACGCCTTTAATTACAGCACTTGAGAGACAGAGCCGGGCAGATCCCATAAATTCAAGGCCAGCCAGGTCTACAGAATGAGTTCCAGGACAACCAGGGCTACACAGAGAAATCTTGTCTTGGTAAAAAAACAAAAAACAAAACAAAACAGTGTACTTCATCTTGAGACAAGAATGATAAGTCCTTCTCTATTTATTAAAAACCAATTTCCAAGCCAGGTAGTGGTGGCACACGCCTTTAATCCCAGCACTTGGGAGGCGGAGGCAGGTGGATTTTGGAGTTCGAGGCCAGCCTGGTCTACAGAGTGAGTTCCAGGACAGCCAGGGCTATACAGAGAAACCCTCTCTCAAAAAAAAAAAAAAAAAATACAAAACCTTAGGCTAGAGAGGTGGCTCAGCTGTTAAGAGCACTGACTGCTCTTCCAGAAGTCCTGAGTTCAGTTCCCAGCAACCACATGGTGGCTCACAATCATCTGTAAGGAGATCTGATACCCTCTTCTGGTGTGTCTGAAGACAGCTCTAGTGTACTCACATACATGAAATAAATACATAATTATTTTTTAAAAATTCAAAACTGTATCCAATAGTGTGGCTATAAGCTTTGGTTGGAGAAGCCGCTTGTATAGTGCTCCGGGAGAACTGCTGACCAAAGTGCCAAGAAGAAATGTCTGTGGAATACCAGCCACAAAGCAGACAGCTACATTACTCCTGCCACATCTCAGGGAACATTTCCAGAGATGGGGCTGAGAGAATGCCAGAGCTACAGGACATAGGAGGAGCAGTATGGAATTCTGGATTCCAGGCTCAACCTGGGTATTGTACTATCGAACTAAGGTTATCTGTATAAGATCTCCATGAAATGGGCCAGTCAGCATCTGAGGATTTTTACACTGATAATGGCTGATTGGAGAAGCAGAAAGGTTTTCATAAGTGGTGAGTCACATGAGCACACACACACACACACACACACAAAAGAAATGAAGGTAGAAATAAAGTAAAGGAAGGGGTCCGAAGGAGGGTAACTAACTGGGCCTGCTCGAGCGCGCTCGTGTGTGTGTGTGTGTGTGTGTGTGTGTGTGTGTGTGTGTGTGTGTCTGTATGTGTGTATGTGTATGATAGAAATACATTATGAATAAGTATGAAGATGTCATAAACCCTTTATTGTGGATAATCAACATATTCTAATAAAAACATCTAAGGGCTAGGTGTGGTGGCACATGCCTTTAAAGCTAGCTCCTGAGAGGCAGAGGCAAGTGATCTCTGTGAATTCAAGACCAGCCCAGGCTACATAGTGAGATCCTGTCTAAAATAAAATACAAAATAAAATCTTAAAAACTCTTTAGGTTGAAGGGAAGCCATTCAATATTATGGGTATGTAACCATTCAGCAGCATAAAATAAATTCCTAAAGTGGGATTTTTTTATTGGAAGCAAGATTTCCAAATCAAGACCTTTAAGCTCAGGGCTGGAGAAAGAGCTCAGCATGGTTGCTGCTCTTTCAGAGGACCCTGGTTCAGTCCCCAGCACACACATTGGATGACTCACAACTGCCCATAAGTTCAGATTTAGAGGATCCAATGCCCTATACACATAAACACATGTAGACACGCATACACATAAAAAATAAATAATACATCTTCAAAACAAAAGCCTCCCATGAGATGCTAAGAGGCTGAGGCAGGAGTCCAGGAATTCCCAGGCAGCCAGGGCAGCATAAAGGCACACTGTCTCAAAACAAAACTATTGAGCATTTTGCTTTAGTCTTCACAGAGGTATTAAGCTTTCTAGCGGCAATGGGTTACAACATAAAGCAAATAAGGGTTTGCTTAATCTCCACTCCATAGCCTTGGCCTGGGGGGCAGGTGGGTGGGGGGAGTCAGTGAACCATCCATATTTTATTTATTGACCCACACTGGGATTAGCACTGAGAAGCTGAGTTAAGAACCCAGAGAACTTTGAAGCCCAGAACTGAGTTCCACTATTGATTAGTTTGAGCTTTAAAAAAAATTAAAGTTAACACCCACTCTGTTTTAAAAATAATTTATAGATTATATTTACTTATTTGTGAGTGTGGCCACGGGCACGCCACAGCATTTATATGAAGGTCAGAGGATTTTGCAAGAATCAGTTTTCTTCCACCATGTGGGTCCTGGGTATAGAACTCAGAACTGGCAGCAAATGCCTTCACCTGCTGAGCCAACTTGTCAGCCAGTTAATACCCTCATTCCCCTGCCTTAACCCCAAAAAGTGGAAACACTTTGGAGCCACTTTTGGACTTTCTGATGAGGGAACCAATTATTTCCTTGGAACCGATTCCTTTTTTTTTTTTTCTTTTGTAATTTTTTGAGACAGGGTTTCTTTGTATAACAACTGTGTCTTGGAACTCTCTTTATAACCCAGGCTGAACTCGAACTCATAGACATCTGTTTGCCTCTGTCCCGAGTGCTTGGATTAAAGATGTGTGCCCACCCTGGTTTGGAACCAATTCTAACTAATGCTGCTGTGGCTATGGCGGGGGTCCTGTTGGAAGCGCTGTCCTAAGAGATCCAAAGGTGCCACGAGAAGGTCTTACCACAGGTGCTGTCACTTCGCACTCAAGCACCGCCCTCTGTGCTTCCGGCCCGCCCCCTCGGAGCACCGCCCAATCCGCGCTAGGGGGCGTGACAATGTCCACAGGCCAGACAGCCTTTAAGAAGGCAGGTGAGGGGTGGAGCCCCACGTACGCACTGCTACGCCTGCGCGAGACAGCGAGGGGCGTGACCCAGGCTCCAGGCCGGAAGCCAGAGGCTGGAGGGGCGGGCCGGCTGGTGTCCCCTTTCCGGCCGGTCCCCATGGAGGCGCTGGGGAAGCTGAAGCAGTTCGATGCCTACCCTAAGACTCTGGAGGACTTCCGGGTCAAGACCTGCGGGGGTGCCACGGGTAGGTCTCAGCGCGGGCAGGGTTGCAAGGAGGAAGCTGTCCTCGCGTTTGGCCCCGGCTCCGGGACTCTCCCTGGCCTGCTAGGGGGCTGAGGGGTGGGATACAGGCCATTCCAAATCTCGCTCTCGCCCTGCAGTGACCATAGTCAGTGGCCTTCTCATGCTCCTGCTGTTCCTATCGGAGTTGCAGTATTATCTCACTACCGAGGTAAGGGGCGTGGCCTAGAACGTGGGCGGGGCCTGACATTCTAAGGGGAGGACCCTTAAAGGTGGGAGAGGGGAGGAGAGGAGTAGGGGCGAATTTGACTGAGGTAGTCACGCTCTAGGTGCATCCTGAGCTCTACGTGGACAAGTCTCGGGGGGATAAACTGAAGATCAACATCGATGTTCTTTTCCCACACATGCCTTGTGCCTGTGAGTACCTGATTGTGAGTGGGAGTTGGCCTCCTGGGTGTACCAGGTGGGCTTTCAGATTTGCACCTCTGGCCTTAGATCCGGGAGTAGACGCCAAGTCATCCTCATTCCCTGAGTCCAGTTCTTCCTCGAGATACATCTTTCTCATCAGAGCTCAGTTCTCCAGGTCCCTAGTGGTTTAGCGCTAAAACTAAACCTAACGCCTTAGATTGCCTCTCTGTTTCCAGACTTGAGCATCGATGCCATGGATGTGGCTGGGGAGCAGCAGCTGGATGTGGAGCACAACCTGTTCAAGAAACGACTAGACAAGGATGGTGTCCCCGTGAGCTCAGAGGCTGAACGGCATGGTAACTAAGGGAGGGGGACAGGTCTCCAGTCCTAGAGCTGGACATTCTTGCTCTGCCTTCTACAAGTGGGCACATTAGACAGAAGTCAACTGGCTTGCTTAGGGTCCTGCAGCTATTAAAAGTCAAGAGTTGGGCTGGAGAGATGGCTCAGCACAGTTAGGAGCACTGACTACTCTACCAGAGGTCAATTCCCAGCAACCACATGGTGGCTCACAACCATCTTTAATGGGATGCCATTTTCTGATGTGTCTGAAAACAGGTACAGTATATTCATACATGAAATAAATAAATGAATCTTTAAAACAAAGTCAAGGGTCAGTTGAATCCGTGATTCTGGTATTGGAACATTCAGTGGAATACCTTAGGGGCTGGAGAGAGGGCTCAGTAGTTAAAGAGCGACACACTTTACTTGTTTATCATTTCTCAAGCTTGAGCATGGGTCTTCCTTAGGTACAGGAAGTTTACTCGCCCGACTCATCGGCTAGAGTACTTTTCCACATTGCAGTGCAAGTATCCTGAGATTAAGAGTTTAAATTCTCGAGTAGAATTGCCTGGGTTCGGGCTGCATTGTCTTGCTGTTTGTGAGCGTTTATGGTGGTAAACGGTAGTAACCCGTACATGAGATGAGGGATCGGACGCAGTACAGACAGGTCTCAGCTTATGCTGCTTTGTCTTTGAGATGGTTTGAAAGCATGCCTGTACAACCTCAGGGCTTCACTTTCAGCAGCGGAGTCCGTCAGTTATTCAAGACACGCAGTACTTGGTTAGGAAATAGTCTTTGGGTCAGATGGTTTTGCCCAGCTGTCAGCTGTGTAAGTACTCTGAACATGTTTAATATAATGTTCTGTATCTTAGATGTATTAAGTGTATTCTAAAATACCAGAATATGATATTTTACCATCTGTAACCTCATCCTGTGTTGGGGATCGGTAATACATAATCAGTAATATACAACCCATAAGTAATCTTTATAAAAGAACTCGTATGGAGTGCTCACTTCCAGGAGTTTCCCTAAGTTGCTGTCTCTGTTACCCTCAGTCCATCTCACTGTGTAGCTCTGACTGTCTCAGAACTCACTCTGTAGACCAGGCTGGCCTAGAACTCACAGATCCTCTTGCCTCTGTCTCCCAAGTGCTAGGATTAAAGGTGTGGCCCACTAAGCCCAGCTCAGACCCAGTTTCAGTCTGATGGGGTGAAACAGGACAACGGGAACTTATGTGTACCAGCTGATGCTTAGTATTTACTGCTGCTTTCTAGGACTGAGTATATGTAACAGGCTTAACTCCTGACCATCAGATGTGGTGTTGGTTTTCCCCAGCCCAGGGACGAATGTGGGAGGGGACCGTGGCCGTGGGTGCCACTGTGTGTGCTTCATGCTGTGCTTTTGCCTCTGTCCTGCCCAGAGCTTGGGAAAGTTGAGGTGACAGTGTTTGACCCCAACACGCTGGACCCGAATCGCTGTGAGAGCTGCTACGGCGCTGAGTCAGAAGATATCAAGTGAGCCACACCCCGGGGCACGGGGAGTGAGATGTGAGAATTTAGAGGGGTGTATTCCTCATTACTGATCCTGACGCAAGTGATAACAGTTAGTGAGCAGGCCCACTGACAATCACACACCTAGGCTGAAGGCAGAAGTAGCTCCTGCTCTTCAGTCTAGAGAGTCAGCTGCCAGGCGTCCAGTCCTCGTCTTCAGTCTGAGCCACATTGCTTCTCTAGGTATTAATAAAGGATGATAACAACGCCCTCCTTGTCAAAGTTAAGTGTATGTTGTAAGGAAAGCCTTAACGTACAAGGCCAAAGCTACACTATTAAGCCTCCAGTTTGTGCCAACCACTGTGTGATTTCACAGCCCTGACCCGAGAGACTAGCTCAACAGGTCTAGAGAGATGTACTTTTTAGAAAGAAGGGAAAGTAGTAGTACTGTTACCTGTGGCCTACAGTTTGCCATTACAGCCATTTTTATGTATACAGTTGACTGGCATTAAGGACATTCACACTCCCTCCGGCGCGGGCAGAATAGCTTTGGTGTTACTCCGCTGGGCACCGTGGCTGGGCTCTCATCCCTCCGTGCCTTTCCGACAGGTGCTGTAACAGTTGTGAAGATGTACGGGAAGCATATCGCCGTCGAGGCTGGGCCTTCAAGAACCCAGACACCATTGAGCAGTGTCGACGAGAGGGCTTCAGCCAGAAGATGCAGGAGCAGAAGAACGAAGGCTGCCAAGTGTTCGGCTTCTTGGAGGTCAACAAGGTACCAGGAGGGAGCAAGGGAGACAGCTGGGTGAGCCAGGCTGGGAGAGCCCCATTGTTGACGTGGGGAATGAGAGGAAATGTCCCCTATAGGTGGCTGGAAACTTCCACTTTGCCCCTGGAAAGAGCTTCCAACAGTCTCATGTGCATGGTAAGTGATCCAGGGTCAGCTGGGGGCGCTCAGCTCTGGATTCCCTCGTGGCAAGTTGGTGTTTCCCTTACCAGGCCAGTGTTGTTTTAATGTGGAGCCAAGAGTTTGGCAGAGCAGTTTAGCACAGTTGTAGAGAGTCTAGGGACAGGGGTATGGATGGTTCAGTTTGTAGCATGTGTACCTAGTGTGCATGAAGCCCTGGCTTTGATCCCCAGCCTGTGTGGTGCAGGAGTGAGGGAGGGTTATTGCACAGAGCCTGGTTTAAGAGCTGCTTGGTGAGTGCTAACTGTCCCTCCCCGCCCCCAAAATCAGGTGACTGTGTGTGTGTGAGGCTTTGGGCAAGCAAATCTGGATTGGAATTCTGATTCCATACCCTTAGCTGTACTTATGTTTTCATTCACTAAACATTAGTAAACACCTACTGGGTGCCATGTATTAATCTAGATCTGAAGATACACAGTCAGTAAAGTCTCTGTACTCAAACAGTACTCAAACAGAAAGCTGGGCATGGTCCACAAACCTACAATCCCAGCACTTGGAAGGTAGATAGAAGGATCAGTTCAAGGTCATCCTTACGTAGATGTTTGAGACTAGCCTTAGCTACATGAGACCCTGCCTCAACACCCTTACACATACACATGAGAGGAAGGGAGGGAGGGAGGGAGGGAGGAAGGAAGGAAGAAAAAAGAGCGAAAACAAAACAGGCATATAGAGTACATGATATATCCTCTACTATTAAGTAATGTGAACCAAGCCAAAGACCAGCCTAGTCCACATGGTTAGTTTTGGGCTAGCCAGTTCTATCTAGTGAGACCTTGTCTCTAAATAAATAGATAAATAACAATAGTGTAGACCGAGTAAAGATGGTGGAGGGACACTATGTCCACTGTTTTAGTTAAGGTGGTTTAGGAGGGACTGTGGGGTTACACTTGTGCAAAGACCTGAGCAAAGTGAGGCGGCCAGCAGTGGTGATGCCTAGGGAGTGTAGCATGTAGAGAGCAGTGAATATAGATGCTAAGGGCCTGCATGTGGTTGGCAGGTCCCAGTGACAGTGAGATAGGATGCCTGGAACACAGAAGCTGAGGGAGGACAGCCACGTCAGGCAGCAGGGCCCAGTGACAGTGAGACAGGGCACCTGGAACACAGAAGCTGAGGGAGGACAGCCACATCGGGCAGCAGGGCTCAGGCTTCTGTGATCTGGCTTCGCCTTTACAAACAAGGTCAAGCGTGATGGCTCAAGCCTTTGATCCCAGCATTCAGAAGGCAGAATCAAGAGGATCTCCATGCATTTTAGGCCAGCCAGTACTCCATAGTGAGGCCTTGTCTTCCCCCACCAAAAAAAACAAAAATTAAAGAAACACATGGTAAGCAGTACCTCCTGGTGGTGTGTAGAAGGTGGGAGGAGAACAGGGCAGCGTGTGAGGCTCAGTGAAGGTCGCAGTGACCAGACATGGCAAAGATGGTGAAGCATGGATCAGAGTGGTGGTGGTGGATTCTGGATACATTAAAGGTAGAACTGAGATGACACTGTGGATGGGACAGAGAAGGACAGAGGAGTCCAGGACAACTTGAGTTTTATGAGTTTTATGTCTGAGTAGTGGGAAGGTTAGAACTATCATTTAGAAGACCTAAGGAGAACTGGTTGGAGAGGGGTGGCTGTTTATAGGTGTGCATATAGAGCAGATAGTCGGCTTCTGACCCTTTCAGACCAGTAGGATTTTCATTTCCTAGTTTCCGTGGTTACCAAGTAAGTATTTACTGGGAGTTGGAGAGGAACTAGCCGGGAGATGCAGATGTTGAACCTCACACATATTCAGAGCTGTCCTACAGGTGCAGGATGTTGGAGAAGGGAACTCTAAGGGCTGAGTGCTATGGAGGACTAATGCCTCTGGCATTAGAGGAGGCTAAGGATGGCTGGAGAGCCAGGGGAGCGGACGATGGATGGACTGTTAGGGGCATTGTGGCCCTGGCAGAATGTGGCTGTAACTAGGCCATGTGGGGGAGTGTTCTAAGAGTGTGTGAGGGTACAGTGCTTGAAATTGAAGCTGTGGACACATGTCATCACTGCCATTAACAAAGTTTAGATGATGGTACCAGCTGAAGACTGAGAAGTAGAGGACAATACTGAGAAGGAAAGAAACACTGCCCAGGAACTGGTACAGTCCTCAGAAGGGTCACCCATGTGCAGGGCTGTGCATGTGCAGGGCTGTGCATAGTCACCATAACATCACAAAAGTGAGGCTAGAGAGGAGAGCGACAGTGTGGTAGGCAGGTGGGGGGGAGGGGGGACAGTCTAGTGCCTGAGCATGAGACCGGCCAGCTGTGCATCCAGGAAAGCAGACTCCAGGCATGGCAGGCAGAAGCACATGCAGGGTCACTCTGGCCTAGGATGCAAAGTTGTTAGCTGAAGGCTGAGGAGAGGGGATGGAGGTGACTGAGATTGGAGAGAGAGGCCACAGTGGGCAGAAACTCTGGTTTCTGGGACAGTGGGTAGAAGTGAGAACACCAGTGGGATTCTCTGGGGTTTAGGGATGCTCCATGCTGCCCAGACAAGGGAGGCAAGAGCATATGAAGAGGCGATCACAGAGGTAGAGCATGGGAGGAAGTGAGCACTTGGGGTAGGAGTGGAAGCCACTGAGGAAGCAGAGGCATCAGACTGCGGCAGGCCTTCCGTGTGGTGGTTGGATTTGGGCAGGGAGGAACAGGAGGAAGTTAGCAGGCTGGTGGCCAGAGCTTGGGGTGCTTGTGGTTAAAACTAG
Source organism: Montemys delectorum (assembly GCA_019843815.1). Lineage (NCBI taxonomy): Eukaryota > Metazoa > Chordata > Mammalia > Rodentia > Muridae > Montemys > Montemys delectorum. The sequence continues at coordinate 19,560 of JADRCD010215219.1, forward strand.
AACAGGGTGTGGCCTCTGCTAATGTCAGATTAGGGAAGGACCCTGCAGAGCTCTGGATCCTGCATCCCCTTTCTCTTGAGGAGTAAAGTGGACTTGCTGAGACTATAGGAAGGTACTAGTATGGCACTGTATAGACACTCAGGTAGTCGGGTGGGCATCACAGCAGCATGTCTGTGCCTGTTCTTAGGTCTACCCTCAGAGTCATGACCCCCCAGAGAACTGACTCTGAGTACAATGATGCTCATACACAGAGCTCCAGTGCCTGTCCCAGACATCTGCCAGAGTCCTTAGAGTATCTTTTTTAACATCCTTGTTGATTGCAGGTTGAAGGATATGGGATGGTGTAATATCTTGTAAAGCTGACCAGGTATTGCCTCTCGTAGATCCTCCTGGTCCTTAGGACAGCCCTCTGCAGACAATAACTCGGACCAAGTACTCTGTCCGGGTGGTGCAGCTGGGAGAGGGTTTTAAGGATCTAGGTCTTCAGTTTTTCTTAGACTGGCTATTTTTCTGCTTAAGCCACCCTCTATGCCCCTTTGGTCCCAGAAGAGGCCTTTTAGCTGGGGATAGACCCTGTGCTGAAGCAGGAGTGTCAGTCCTCCCTCCTGCCATGGGTCTTGCTCCATAGATCTCACTGTGAAGCTCTGAATCTCTGTTCTCTTCCTCTTCTCTCCTTCCCCCATGCTGCAGTCCATGCTGTGGAGAGTAAGTGGCCCTGCCCCCCAGGGAAGCCAAGCCCCCACTTCTGAGGCAGCCTGCCCTACTGGAATGGGGAAGGTTTGGGTGGGTCTGCCATGTAACTTTGAGGTGGGGTTCCTCAGAGCAGGCAGTTGGGATTAGAAGATGGCATGAAGTGGTTGCTTCAGGACCCCCTTGAGAAACCTTTGGGGAATTTTGAGGGCAGAAGCACCAGTGTCTCCATCCCATCCTGTCCCCCCACGCCAGCTCATGTTAGGGTCCACTGATTTGCCATCACCTCTAGTTAGTGATCTAGTCGGTAGGTTTTGTTTCCTGAGCTAAAAGCCCCACCTGGAGTCAGTTGCCCAGAGCTGCTTTGTCAGGGAAGAAAGATCTGTGTTCTTGCCCATCCCAGCCCTGGGCAGCTGTCCGTAAGCAGAGCCACAGTTTCCAGGGTGAGGGTGACTAGGACTCCGAGAAGAGCTGGGTGCGTCACACCCCACAGGGGAGGAGGACAGCCTGAGAAGAGACTCGGGAGCAGCCAGGAGCCTCGTCCTGCCTGCCTAATGATCCTTTCTTCTTTTCCCCTAGTTCATGACTTGCAGAGCTTTGGCCTTGACAATGTACGTACTGGGTGGAAACCATGGAGGTTGGGTGGCATGGAGACTGGGCTGCTCATGTCTGACATGGGGAGCAGAGAAACCCCTCTCCATTGTTCACTGATGCTTCAGACTCAGGGCAGAGCTGGGGTTGTGGAGCGCCCCCTTGAGAAGGAACCTCAGAGCAAAGCCAGGAGGGAGTGTGACATTTCTAGGAAGCCACCTGGGTGGGTGTAGATGGCCAAGGCTGGCAAAAGTTGTCAGGGCCAGAGCATATGGGACTTGGCAGCCACACTGAAGAGGCTGCTCTTTCCTTTCAGAACAGAGGGCAGTAGTCTGCCCACCTTAAACTAGGGGTGTGACAGAGTCAAGTTTGCATTTCTAAGCATCCATACCTCAAGAAAGCTGGCAGTTAGGGGCTTCTGGCTTAGGCCTTCATCCCTAGAAGGGTCCAGGCAAGACCAGTGTCTACTATGCCCTCCGTGACTCTTTGAAGTTGTACCATAAGCCTGGAGCCCCAGGAACCTGTGGACTGAGAAGGGAATCCTTAAGTGAAAACAGGAGATGCCTGGTACTGCCAGTTCTTCCATTAAGGTCATAGCCTCTCCCATACAGGGGTCCTCCCTTCCTCCCTCCCTCTCCCACGTGCACGGACAGATTCGGGCAACCTGCTCTGCTACTCTAGATAGCTTTGGGTGGCCTGGGTGGTGTACTGTCAGGCCTCAACCATCTGATTGCTTGCAGATCAACATGACCCACTACATCAAGCACCTGTCATTTGGGGAGGACTATCCAGGAATTGTGAACCCCCTGGACCACACCAACGTCACTGCACCCCAAGGTACCATCATGGGAGGTAGCCCCTTCTCCCATCAAAACCCCGCCGGGCACCCATGCCCTATGCTTTCTTCTCCACACAGCCTCCATGATGTTCCAGTACTTTGTGAAGGTGGTGCCCACAGTGTACATGAAAGTGGATGGGGAGGTGAGTTAAGGGAGTACAGGTGACACTCTCCCACTTGTCGCCAAGCACTTGGTGTCAGTCCCTCAGCCTGAGGAGGGAGGTACTGCTCTCTCCCCCGTACAGTGGATGCAATGCTGAGGCCCAAAGGGTCTGCTCTCACTGAAGAACACCACGTGGTCTTCCTGCTTCCCACACTGCCTCCAGACATCCCTTGGGTGCTTAGTGACTCCCATTGTATGTTCAGAGCCGGGTTAGCCAGGCCAAGCATCCCTTGGGCCTGCTGTGCTCTGTGGTCTGTAGAGCAGCCAGTCTGTGGAGTGCTGTGACAGGGCTCAGGGCCAAGGAAGTGAGTGCCACCTTAGGGTGCCACTGCAGGAGGTTTTTTCTTACCCCTGGAACTCCAGCAAAAGTATCGACTAGCCAGGCAGTGGTGGCACACGCCTTTAATCCCAGCACTTGGAGGCAGAGGCAGGCGGATTTCTGAATTCGAGGCCAGCCTGGCCTACAGAGTGAGTTCCAGGACAGCCAGGGCTACACAGAGAAACCCTGTCTTGGAAAAAAAAAAACAAAAAAGTATGGACTAGTTGTGGCTAGGGCAGGTCAACTGTAGGTGACCAGGCAGGGGTCCACAGGAGCGCTTACAGTACTAATTACCAACATGGGATCCTCATATCTCTTCATATAGTCACAGTCTCACAAGGGGCTGGGCTCAGAACACCCCTGAGCCAGAGTCACTCTGCCTCTGGGGCCCTTCCTACCACAGGTGCTGAGGACAAACCAGTTCTCTGTGACCAGGCATGAGAAGGTTGCCAATGGACTGCTGGGTGATCAGGGCCTGCCGGGGGTCTTTGTGCTGTATGAGCTCTCACCAATGATGGTGAAGCTGACAGAGAAACACAGGTGAGGATGGAGTGGCAGTAGTCAAGGCTCAGGACCAGTAAGAGTGGGTGCCTGCCGAGCCCTCCCTCCTGTGGCCTATGAGCAGGTGCCTGCTGAGCCCTCTGGTTGCCTCTGCAGGTCCTTCACCCACTTCCTGACGGGCGTGTGTGCCATCATTGGAGGCATGTTTACAGGTGAGAGATTCCAGGGCACTTTTGGGGGGAGTGGGTGCCTCAGGCTTCTCCGTGCTGTAGATTTAAAGGCATACACATACTGGGCAGGTGTCCACAGCCGAGTGGCATCCTCAGCAGTGCCCCAGGCCTTGGTTGGGGAAGAGGAATGCCTTAAGGACCAAGGAGAATGCTAGCTGGCCAGTTAGGTGACAGGCAGGGGTCCACAGGAGCCACTGCTAGTCACAGTCTCTCCCTCAGTGGCTGGACTCATTGACTCACTCATCTACCACTCCGCTCGGGCCATCCAGAAGAAAATTGACCTAGGGAAGACAACGTAGTTCTCTTCCTTCCCCACCGCTCGTCCTGCCTCTGCTCCCCTGTGAGTTTATCCTCCCGCCTGTCAACTACCCATACTCCTCTCCTCCTCAGTCAGCCCAGCCCAGACCATAATTCATAATAAATATGAATTGTGATAGGAATGATTGGTCTCAGTGTGATTCTTGGGATCTGGCTGGACCTAGGAACAGCCCCTTCTCATGGCCACGGTGAACTCCATTGTGACCGACAGGTCAGGGTCAGCCCTTCGGAAGTCCTACGTGCATGGCTGTCTACTGTGGCTTTATTTACGCTAGACTGATACCTACTTCACAGCCTCAGTCTCTCCTCTGTGACTAGAACTTTCTAGGGTAAATATCTTGGAGCCACCATCACAGAGCTGAGTCTAGGCTGGAACTGCTCACTGCTGCACTGAGGGATAGCTACGGCAGAGGCTGCTTCCTACAGCCTGGCCTCTGCCCTGTGGTTCTGCTCACTGCTGAGCCCCATAGTGTCTGCATAGAGAAAACCCATAGGAAGGCGGGCAGTGGTGGCACACACCTTTAATCCTAGCACTTGGGAAGTAGAGGCAGGCGGATTTCTGAGTTTGAGGCCAGCCTGGTCTACAGAGTGAGTTCCAGGACAGCCAGAGCTACACAGAGAAACCCTGTCTCGAAAAACCAAAAAAAAAAAAAAAAGAACACCCATAGGCCTTTGCAGACTCTTACATGGAAGCAAAGCTGAAAGGCAAGGAGAGCAGAAACCTCTGCCATTTGAGAGCACAGCCAACACCAGACCACAGCTTCTCATTAGAACATGTGTCTGTGTAAAGAATGGGGCCCCAGAGGCCTCGCCCATCCACAGCAGCCAGTTCATCAGATCATAAGACCGTGGAGGGAGGCAAAGTGCAGTGATGACAGCAAGGTCACTAGAGGGCGCTGTGCCTGAGATGCAGGTGACAGAGCACCTGAGAGCTATGTCCAGTGTCCCCTAGAAGTTGGGGGTAATGACTCTTTCCCTTGTTAACCTGGGGTTCTTCTGGTAACCCACCCATCCTTGGCTTCTGTGGTTTCGTCCGCCCCATGCTCTTAGGAAGGTCACTCGGGCCTGGTAAAAAGTTAATGAAACAAAGTGCTTAGATGTCACAGGAGGTAGAGCCATGAGTAGTGAAGAGAGGACCCCGCCACTGGCAGGGACTGAAAGGCTGCTGGTGGGGTACAGGTGACTTCAGAGCTTGTTCTTTGCTGGGATTGCATGTAGGCAGTCTTCCGTCCCTGTGCATTCTAGCATTCCCCCGATTCTGATGCTACCTGAGCGCATTTGTCCTGCACCACCTACAAAAACAGCCCCTGGCCTGTGATAAAGTTTATTGAACCCGAGGACTGAACCCTTCCAGGTAACATTGGGAGAAAGGACTTCCAGAGCAGGTTTGAAAGATTGTGACCCTGAGGTGTGTCCCCAGTCACTTGGATTAGTGTTTGTGGATGGGACTGAAGATGACCTCGCTGATCTGTCCAGGGATGGTGTAGAAGACGAGGAGGAGGAAGATGGTGATCAGCGCCAGCAGCAGCAGCAGCACCAGGATGCGCCAGTACCGGCGCCAGATGAAGAAGACGAAAGTCTTGAGGGGGTTCACAAACCAGTTGAAGGAGGTTTTGGGGCGGCTGTTGGGGAAGGGTAGAGTGACAGTGACCAGGAAGGCCTGCCAGTGACCCTGCCTACCTAAGCTTGGGCTACTTACTTGGGCTTCTCTAGAGGCTCTGGCTCCTTTCGTCCCTTCCCAACCGGCCGCTTCTCTGCCTCCTCCACAGTTAGCAGTTCAAACTCTGCCTCGACTTTCCCCTAGAAAGAAAGGGTGGGGCAGTCAGTGGACACAGTCCAGCCTGAGCCAGCCCTTGATCATTCTGGGCTACGCACTGTGAGGAAGTAGACGTTGCCCCCTGTGTCTGTGAACTCCAGGTCCTCTGGCCGGCCCTTCCTTCTCTTCCTCTTCTGTTTCTTGCCAGCCTGAGCCTCTCTGGCCTCCCGCTCCATGTCTTCCATGTCCTTCATCTTCACCACTGGCCACCAACCCCGCAACCGACGGCAGCGAAACAGATTGCACCTTGGCCCTGCCCCATCAAGGGCTAGTCGAACAGAACAGTGCTCAGGGTCCCGGGCCCCTCTCACCATGTCTGGTAGCTGCAACTCCAGGGACCCTGTGAGAGCAGAACACACAGGTTAGGGCCAGGAGTTAAAGAGGCAGCGCCCAGGGTTGCAGAGACTCCAGAGGGAGGACAGTGGTCAGGCCACAGCTATAGAGGTCTAGAAGCAGACTGCCAATCAAAGGTTACAGAGGAGGCCAAAGTGACTTCAGGATGGTCTATAGGAGGTCTGAAGCAGAGCCTTGGAAAAGAGGTTACTACACCAAGCTCCCTGAACACTGGTTAGGTATAAGCCTGGGGTCTGAGTTCAACAGAATTTAAAGTTAAGAGTTCAAACCAAAGGACAAAGAGCAAAAGGATGGTGCAAAGAGCCTGGGGACAGAGCAAGTGGGGGCTTGAGGTTAGTAAAGCTAAGTACCAAGAAAGTCGTTGGCAGAGATTCGGTCGTAGTCCCAGACCTGCAGGACCAGCACTGCTGGCTGCCGGAACTCAGCCTCCTCCAGAGCAAAGGGTCCAGGCTTGCGCCGGACGCTCACCTCCCGTTCCGTCGGCAGGTAGTCAAAACGGAACACAAAGCGCCAGTTGAAGTTGCCCTCTCCGGTCAGGGAGTTGAAGTGGACATCTGTCTCCTGTCTGTCATGCTCTAGACCCTTTACCCAGCTGGGTGAGGGAAGGAGATGGCCAAGGGCAAGATGGGTATCAGGGCTAGGGCCACACCGAGGACTCAGCTGTCTGCACACAGAGGATGTGAACCCAGGGTCCCCATTTGCAGTTTCCTGCAGGGCAGCAATTTGGCCAGCCTGGCCTGTAGGCCTACCTTTTCACATAGATGTCACTTGACATCTCTCCAGTGAGTGGATTCACATCATCCAGAACCACATCGTCCGTGTTCCAGATGACAACTCTGAGCTCATAGCTGGGGATGCAGTGGTTTCAGACTGTTAAGAGGGTCCTCGGAGTGTAGCTCAGTGAGTAGAATGCTGGCTTAACACCACAGTCCCTGGCTTGACTACCCAGCAACTCTTAAACAGGCCTGTAATATCAGCTCTCCCTATCCCAGAGGTTTGGAGTTCATCCCTGGGGCTTCATGAGACCCTGTCCCCAAACTACAACCACTGAACAATCTTTGATTTTTGTTCAGTTGAGTGTTCGCCTAGCTTTCGAGAGGCCCTGGGCTCAATCTCCAGCACTGTAGCAAGGTATGGTGATACATGTCTGTAAATCCCAGCACTGGAGAAGTAGAGGCAAGACGGCTAAGAGAGTTCAAAGGCGCCAGGCGGTGGTGGCACACGCCTTTAGTCCCAGCACTTGGGAGGCAGAGGCAGGTGGATTTCTGAGTTTGAGGCCAGCCTGGTCTACAGAGTGAGTTCCAGGACAGCCAAGGCTACACAGAGAAACCCTGTCTCGAAAAACCAAAAAAAAAAAAAAGAGAGAGAGAGAGTTCAAAGGCCACCCGAAGCTGTGTCTCTAGTTCAGGGCCAGCTGGAGCTATGTGAGATCTCGTCTCAAAAGACAAGAAAAGAGGGGGACTGTGGGAACAGAAAGGAGCGGAGTCAGGTATCACTGACCATTTCCCACTACAATTGCAGCACCAGGAGTGTTCTGGCCCAAGCCAGTACAAGAAGGTTTTTTCCATCTGGAGTCAGAAGCCTGAGACAGTTGAGTAGCTCAGCATCCATCCGCTGTAGAGTTAGAGCCACAGCTAGCCACATGACATATAACTCACGTTCTGGGGTATAGAAAAGTGTGAGAAAAGACAGGCAGCGAAGGAAGGGGTGAGAACAGGGGAGAGCTGGAACGTTTCTACGGTCTAATTCTTCCCGGGCATGGCCTCTTGGTTGTCGGGGGTTGCTTGGATGTCTCTTCCCTTCATTTATTAATCCTCTCTGATTTTGTTTGGTTGAGACCGGGTTTCATGTAGCCCAGGCTAGCCTTGATCTCTATGAAACTGAGACTGGCCTCTGAAGTCCTCTGCCTTCTGAGTATACGGATGTACTGCCATACCCTTTTCCCTTCTGACTCTGCCCACCCACACTGTCAATCCGTTGGGACAGGCACCTACTGAACTCAGACTTGGGAGGACCACACAGAAATTGCCAATTCATGGTTCCAAAGCCCCTACCCATAGTGACAGAGAAAGCATCATCTAGACCAGCCAGTGGCTGGTGTGAGAAAGTGGCTTTGGGCTTTGGCTCTAAAGGCATTTAGTTCCACTCAAGAGGCCTGGTTCTTAAGAGATGAGCCAACACTCTTAGAAGCTGTCTTGTTCCCTAGGCTACAAAAGGCTCGATGAGGGGCTAAGAGATGGCTCGGTGATTAAGGGCCCTTGTTGTCCTTCCAAAGGATTCAGGTTCAGTTCCCAGCATCCACGGTGTGGCTTAGGTCTTCTATGGCTCAGGAGATTTAATGGCATCCTTCTTCTGGCCTCTGCAGGCCACCAGCATGCTTGCAATACACAGACATATATGCAGACAAAAGACCAATACACAGTAAGAGGGGGAGGGGTGCTCCCTAAGAGGTAGACCAAGAATAGCAGAGCCTAGAGGTAGAAGAGATATCCTCACAGAAGTGTGTTTGTGCTAGCCCAGGCAGGAGCACGGTTTACTGAAGGACATCTGGACTCTAACCAGACACAGTGCTCATGGCTAATGGGCCAGGGAGGGTTATGAAACTCAACTACCCACAAGGCACAGTCAGAAGTCTTGGCCTCATTCAATGGGGGCTTGGGTTTTCAGAGAGTAGATGGGGGGCCCGAATTCTCTCACCTGATTGGCTGCCGAGGCTTGATGTCAACTGGGGGTGGGGCCGGCACATCACTGGGGAAGATGTCAATCCACATATGAAGGGACCCCTAAGAGCACAAAACCAGGATGCAGGGTTTTAGAGAAACAGGGCTCTAGAGAACTCCTTTTCTTCAGGGAATCCAGTGGCTGCCCTGTCTCCAGCGGGGAAAGAGGAGGGTCAAGGGCAGGAGTTACTGGGTAGATCTGGGGTATTAGGGTAAAGGTAGAGTCTGAAGTGAGGGCCCCAAGGTCAAGGTAAAAGTTTGGGTCCAGGATAAGATTTCAGAGTAAGAAAATTGAAGTCAAGAGTAGTATATGGTGTCTCGAGGCTCAGATAACCCAGGATGGAGTCCTGGGGCTGAACCTTGTTGGTGCAGGACTGGGGATCCTATTGGATAAGAATTAGGGGTGGGGTATACAGCCTATGACAGGTTCAGGATTCCAAGGCTGGGTGGGATGCTTACTGACACCAGGAGCCAGGGTCAGTGGTAGTGGTGTATGGGCAGAGGACTTGGGGAAAGAGTCCAGAGTCAGGTATGAGTCTTGATGAGTCTCAGGGGTGCGGATGTCCCTTCACCTGCAGTAGCCCTGGGCTTCGGGGATGGTACAGAGGCCGTGTTTCCACATGCTCAGGGACCAGCTGGATCCCAAGTCCCGGCATCTCCTGCCAACGCCTCAACACAAGCAATGCTTGGGCCTCCTCAGAAGCCTCACTTGTCACCTTGGGATTCCTGCCATCTGAAACAAGAGGGTGTGGGCTTGGCTTCACAACAGCCCCCCACTCCCGGACCCGTCCTCCTCAGTAGCTCTCCACTGAGACTGGATCTGTACTAGATAAAGCCGTGGCCTGTGCCTGGCATGATTCACATCTTTAATCCCAGCAGAGGCAGGAGGATCTCCATGAGTTTAAGGACAACTTAGTCTACACAGTAAGTTCCAGGACAGCCAGGGCTACATAGAGAGACCTCCTCAACAGCTGCCTTCCACCAAAAAATAAAAACATAAAAACAAAAAGCAAAAACAACAACAAAACCCAAAAACCTGTGGCCTGGGAGGACAAGTCTATCATTTCCAAAAATCGGGGGATAGGAGGTGGTGGGGGTACTGCTATAACTACTGACCGAAGACTGTGGGAGAGCCAGCCATCACCTTTGACCAAGCCCTGTTTAGAGAGTACCCCACCAGCCATGTGAAGAGTGAATTCCATAGCCACAGACTGTATAGATCTGGATTCTGTGTTCTGAGGGGTCTACCCGAGGTAATTTTCTCTTAACTTCCAGGAATCACGTCCTAACTCAGCCAAACCTGCAAACATCCCCGTGCCTGCCGCAGTCAGTGGGCTCTACCGGGCACAGGAGCCTGACACCTGGTATATCCTATGTTTTGGTCTGCCTCCCTCGTACCTGCTGTGGCCTGTCCAACAGACAGGGTCTCATACCTGGAGGCGGGGCTTCAGATGGTGTCTGAAAGACTCTGCTGCCCACTTTGACAGCCCCGGCTCGGTATTCGGGGACAGGAAGGCCACAGCGTTGGCACAGCCCGGCCAGGATCTGTGAAGGCCTGAAGGCATCTCGCCAGGCATTGTACCCATCACTGCTGGGCAGAAGGGAACAATATATCAGCTAGGGCTGTGTGAGCACAATGGGACCCAAAGGCAAGAGGAGGAACCCAGGTCAAGAGGTCAAAGAGGTCGAATGACTTAGTACCAAAACCCCAGTACCCAAGCTCAGGTCTTGAACACTAAACTAGGATGTCTTGCTAGGGGCTGGGGGAAGTTACCCTTTTGGAGACAACAATGGGGCTGTGAGGACTGGGAGATACATCTATTTGGAGATGTATCAAAGGGCTTGTGGCATACACATGAGGCCTTGAATTCAAATCTCTGGAGCCCACATAAAGGTCAGCAGTGCAAGTGTCTGTAATCCCAGCACTCCTATGGAAGATGGAGGAGGAGGAGACAGGAGACTGGAGGCTTATGAGCCAGGTAGCCTGGCTCACAACAGTGAGGAGACCCTGCCTCAAACAAGATGAAGGAGAAGACCAACACACAAGGCTGTCCTCAGACATTCACGTGCACGTTGTGGGACACATGCGCTCAGATTCTCACACAAGTGTACTCACACAAACACGAGACATTCTAAATATAATAAGACTAAAGACATGTTCAGTGGGAATGTGAGTTTTGCATGTGTTTGGCTTGGGAATGTCTTCTTGGGGCCCTGCCAGACTCACACATCATACTGGGAGGCCAGCCCACAATTGGCTCTGTGGTGGCTATAGAATCTGTTTTCCAGGTCAATGTGGGTCTCCCCGATGAGGTCATCAGAACCCACGAGGTCATGGTCGAATATGGCCACAGTCAGCTCTGGCTCGGCTGGGAGGGAGACATTCAACTCCAGGACCCTGGGCAGGAAGGAAAAGTGGCTAAGGACAGCTCCAAGCCCTCAGAGGAGATCTGGGGTGGCAGTGTCCAGCCCTCTCCACAGCTGCCTAGGCAAGCAGCTGTGGAGCCCATGGTGCCCCCCATGCCCAAGCCTAGGGCTCAGCCTCACTCTCCAAAGATGGGGTTGAGTTGCTTAGGGATGTAGCGTTCCTTAGTGTCCCGCTGCTCCTTGCCAGTGCTCACCACCACGTAGGGGTCTGCCTTACCATTGGGATCTGCAGGAGCCAGGTTGGTAGCCTAGGGAGTGGAATCCAAATCCAATGGAGTCAGGAGGTATAGCATCCTGCAAGCCCAAGCCCTTGTTGGACCTAACGTTGGGATTTTATGAGATGCTGGAGGTCAAACCGGGGGTCTCTTCTATGCTAGCCAAGGACTCTGTCAACTACCACATCACAGCCCCTGGCTCTTCTTCATTACATCATAAAAAATAAATCCTCACGGTCCATTTGTAGGAAGCATGTTTAGAGCGCATCGGAGAATGGCAGATAATCTGGAGGCACAAGGCCTAGTCTCTCCAGCAGTTGGTGCCTATCTCACATTAACAGTTCAGCCTAGGGTAGAAAAATCTACCATGTGACTCATCTATAGAATGAACCCATAGGATGAGGGGAGGGGAGGGGACAATACTAGACACTAGAAAGATCCAACCTCTCTGAAGAATTCGTCTGGGGGCTGGGGGATAGGAAATAAGATTAGGGATATAAAACTCACTATTTTGTACAAAACTGGCATACCTGTCATTTTTGCTTTTTGTCCAGGTTGCCATCTGGCCTCTAAACTGAAAATGACTCTGTCTTGCTTTTGCTACACTGATTCTCCAGGACTTTTATTATGAAACGAGGATCAGTGTTTCTCACATACGTAAAGAATATACTACCCACAGTCCTTTGCATTTTCCTATTTTCACCTTATGCCAGCTTCTGGAAATTACTTAAAGGACACAGAGCTCATCCTCATTCATTTTAAACAATTCTATAATATTCATTTTCCCCATTCTTATATGCCTAGACATTGGTTTTTATAGTGGCTTTTTAGTTTTAGAAATATGTGTTGTTGTTGTTGTTTCCAAACTGTTCAGCCAGCCTTTTTTCAGGACTGGAGGTTGAACTCAAGGCCTCTTGCTTGGTAAGCAAATGTTCCACCACCCAGCTACATGTCTGCCACCTCCTTTTAAGACTGTGTGTGTGTGTGTGTGTGTGTGTGTGTGTGTGTGTGTGTGTGTTTTGGTCTGGGAAGCAGACAGTGAAGCTCAGTTTATTTTGTCTTTTGTTTTCTCCAAAAAGTGAGTTATGGGATCGAACTTGGGTCCTCATGCTGATACAACAAACCCTTTACAACCCTGCCATCTTCTCAAGTCACTTCTGACAGCTGAGCTCTCTCTGCTTACAAAATACATGACGGCTGCTATTTCACAGCCTAATGACGGACAGTTCTAGCATCAGAACACTGTGATGTCTGATTATCCTTATTGTGCAGGACCTTTGTCAATTTTTCCCCATTCTGTTTTCTTACATATTCTATAATTTTGTGCTGTGAGCCCATGTTTGTTTTTAACCCTATAGAAACTTTGAGGCTGGGTTACCGTCACTTTGAATGATCTCTTGCTTGGTTTTGTTTGCTGGTTTGTAATTTTTGGTTTTATGAGGCAGGGTCTCTGGTGGAGCAGGCTAGCCTAAAGCTTGAGTTTCTGATCCTCTCTGTTGCCTCCACTGCTGCAGTTCTGGGGTTGTAGACATGAGTGGACACAACCGCCTGTTTGGATTTTTTGCTTGTTTGTTTGTTTGGTTGGTTGGTTGGTTGGTTGGTTTTAGTTAGTTGGCTTCTTTGGTTTGGTAAGGGTTTTTCTTTCATTTTAATTTTATTTTTTTATGTGTGTGGGTATTTTGCCTGTGTATATGTCTATGTACCCACCAGGTGAATGTCTCAGACAGTGGCCAGGAGAGAGCATCAGATCCCCTGGAACTGGAGTTACAGATGTTAGTGAGCTGCCCCGTGGGTGCTGGGAATCCAACCCAGGTCCTTTGGAGGAGTGGCCAGTGCTCCTAACTGCTGAGCCACCTCTCAGGCCCTGGTTTGGGATTTTGATTCTCTTGCTCCCACAAATGCTAGGATTACTGGTCTGCCTGGCTATGCCTAGTTGTGGTTTCGGTTTGTGTCTGAGGGTCTTGGGGGGCTGGATTGGGCTGGGTTGGGTTTTGGTCTCACTATGTAGCTCAGGTTGGTCTGGAATTCATAGTAAGCTTCCAGTCTTGGCCCCCTGAGAGCTGGGATTACAGATATGATGCTAAGATCACTGTTTCCTCTGCCAAGTCTCCACGGCCTTGGGCATGCCTTGTAAGTGCTCCGAGCCAAGCCTCAGCTCTCAGTTTCGAGTTTTTTGGATTAAACAGAAAATATAAACCCCAGTCTTAAATCAATGTGCGGCCATGCTAAATGCACATTCCCCAGAAAGACAGTTTCCCTGAAACAGACTCTTTTCCCGTGGAGAGCCACCTCTTGGCTTGCCTTTCTTGGAGGTTCTGCTTCTTGCAGGGGCTTGTTTCTATCGCCTACCCTTGCTCAGGCTCTAAGAACCCAAGGTCAAAGTTCAGATGTGGACAAACGTTTTTGAGACAGCCTGAGCTCCAGGGCTCATCTGGAATTATTATAGCTGCCTCCTTCTCACCCAGGGAAAGGAAATTTTTCTTTCTTTAGAGCTTTGTGTTCATTAAAAAAAAATTGTCTAGCATGTCTAAATGTATTACCAAATAATTTATCTCAGATCACCCTGCTTGCCCTGTTGCTAAAAGGACAGTAAGAATGAGTTCTACCACTCAGCAGTATAGGAGGGTCAGGTGATGACAGAATGTCTCTTCTAATGATGTCTTAGATCCTTAAATCAGGCTGAAGCACAGTGTCTGCTCTGGTGTCTGAGACAGAGGGGTGGGGGACATAACAACCCTTCCCAGTTACTCCTCAAGATTCCTTTAAGGAAATTCCGGGGCCCCACTAGTCCCACATGACAGACATAGCTGTGGGAGGAGCTGCAGGGTGTTCTGGAACTGGGATCTGGCACTACAGCCTTCGGCTTCCCAAACCCAAGACAGAGTGTGAGTGAGTCCTGACACCAGCAAGCTTTGTGTGGGAAGAGAAGTCTAACCACACCAGGGTCTCTACCTCACCCCTGAGAGAACGAGCCTCTGTCATCTCTGAGGACCTTTGAGAGCCTTTGTCTTTGCGCCATGGGGATGAACCACTCACCTTCACTATATACACTCTGACCAGAAGCTTGATGGGCCGGTTCTGAGGAACCCCCCTGGAGATCTGAGGCTCAGAGAAGGATTTGGCCTCTGACTCGGGGTAAATTAGGAAGGAGCCCTGAGGTGGGGGAGAGAGAAGAAGACCTGGTAAGAAAAGTACGTTTTAAAAAATCAATTACTGGCTGGGCAGTGGTGGCGCTCACCTTTAATCCTAGCACTTGGGAGGCAGAGGCAGGCAGATTTCTGAGATCGAGGCCAGCCTGGTCTACAGAGTGAGTTCCAGGACAGCCAGGGCTACACAGAGAAACTCTGTCTCGAAAAACAAAACAAAACATGACAAAACAAAAAAATCAATTACATTAGATTTATTTATTTATTTATTTATTTATTTATTTATTTTGGTTTGTCCAGACAGGGTTTCTCTGTGTAACCCTGGCTGTCCTGGACTTACTCTGTAGACCAGGCTGGCCTTGATCTCAGAAATCTGCCTGCCTCTGCCTCCCAAGTGCTGGGATTAAAGGCGTGCGCCACCAGGCCACAGCCCTAGATTTATTTATTTTGTTTTATGTGTGAGTGTTTTCCCTGCAGGTATGTCTGTGCTCCTGTGTGAGTGTGGTTCCACAGGTGGGGGGGCGGGGTCAAGTCCCCGGAATTGGATTTAAGGATGGTTGTGAACCACACCGTGGTACTGAGAATGGAATCAGGAGCAGCCAGTGTAAGAGTCTGAGCCGTCTCTCTGGCCTCTGAGAAAGCTTTACTTGTCCTTTTCCTTGTTCCTTTCTCCTCGCACACATACCTTGAACTTGCCCACAAAGTGTCCAGGTGCTTCCTCTCCATCTCCATCCTGACCACCTTGTCCTCTGCACAGGGGGAACACACTCAGCCAGTCTTCAAAGTGGTTAAACTCGTCCTCTAGGGAACTGTTGTAGATCTGAAAGGCGAGGGGCTTCGGTGACAACTCTATACCCCAAATCCCAGGGACTCCCTTCTCCCCAGCACTCTGTCACCTTCAGCGTAGCAATTGCTTTCTTCTGAGGCACAGAGACTTTGATGTCAGTCTTCTGCTGCTCCTGACCCTCCCTGTCCCCAGAAATGAGGTGGGTCCCATCTGGAAACAGCAAAAATGGCCCAGGTAAGAAATATGGGATTGGGGTGGGTGGACAAATGGAACTGAGCAAAGATCAGGAACTCTCACCTGGATCTCCAGCTTCGTCAATCTCATCATCAGAGCTGGACTGAAATCAAAAGGCAGGTCAGAGACCCCTCCTGGCCACTCCCCTCCATGCATGTTCCACCCCCTTTCCATCTACACAGCCGCTTCTTTTTCAGAAGTTGCCTTTATTGTCTGGTCCTGTGACCTCGGTCACTAACACCCATATGTGGCCACTGAGTCCTTGACATGAGGTTAGTCTACACAGAGAGGTGCTACGAGTTGGAATGCACACCAGACTTACTATGAGAATGCAAAATAGCTTATTATTAATTGTTATGATAATGACTAGTTTAAATTATGTTTTACATATATTAGTAAAACATCGTTACAACTAACATCATTTCTTCCCTTTTAGTTTTTTGTTTGTTTTTCAAGATAGGGTTTTCTTTTTTTTTTTCTTTTCGAGACAGGGTTTCTCTGTGTAACTCTGGCTGTCCTGGAACTCACTCTGTAGACCAGGCTGGCCTGGAACTCAGAGATCCACCTACCTCTGCCTCCCAAGTGCTAGGATTAAAGGCATGTGCCACCACTGCCCAGCCAAGATAGGGTTTTCTGTGTAATAGCCCTGGATGTTCTGGAACTTGCTTTGTAGACCAAGCTGGCCTCAAACTCAGAGACCTGCCTCTGCCTCCCAAGTACTGGGATTTAAAGGTATACTCCACCACACC
Source organism: Montemys delectorum (assembly GCA_019843815.1). NCBI lineage: Eukaryota > Metazoa > Chordata > Mammalia > Rodentia > Muridae > Montemys > Montemys delectorum. The sequence continues at coordinate 35,658 of JADRCD010215219.1, forward strand.
TGGCTCCCTTTTACTTCTTTAATTAAAATTAAAATTAAAATTAAAATTAAAAAAATTGATCCAGGCAATGATCCTCCCAGCATTTGGGAGGCACACAGATCTTTGAATTTGAGGCTAGCTTGGTCTACAGGCTGTGTACCCCTGCCTGGCCTGTAACTGGTTATGTAGACCAGGCTGGCCTTGAACTCACAAGGATGGAGGGGTGGGTTTAATGGGCTCATGTTCTATTTTTATTAGACAATGGAGTGGTAGCCAACAGAAGTACTGATGTGCAACCACTAAAACTGAGCTCAGGAGGAGAAAAGAGGGTTGCATCAAGAGCTCTGGAACACACGGGAGTCTGTTGGTGACAGCCCTCTTTGTCTTTCTTCCTCCAGTTCCAGTCCTGGGTCCTGCTCCTCGTACCTGCCCCTGGAACTCCTGCAGGGAGGCATAGTACTTGGACCACCAGTCCACCTCTTCTGGATCCGGGATGTCTTCCTCAAGCTCAGGGCCTTGACGCAGGAGTCCTAAGGTGAACTTCTTTAGAGGGGCCTGAGGCGGAGAGGACCTGCTGAGTCTCAACCAGTGCCACCACAAGCCCTGACATCTCTGCCCAGCTTATGGAGCACCCCATCACCTTCAGAAGCCGTCTGGATATTCCTGCTTCAGCCAGAGACGTCTCTCCTGGGAGTAGAGAAGTGACGCCCTGAGTTTAGGCCAGTAGAGACTAGACTCTGGACCCCATTAGTCAGTCCACTGGAGCTGTCTCTACCAGGATCCACAGGGGCCTTCTATCTTGTGGCCCCTTCAGAGAATATTCCTGACCTGGAGGCCCTTGTGGCACCAGGTCCTGAGTCACCTCCTCTGTTTCTTCCTCCTCTTGGGGATCCTCATGACCCTGGAGTGTGAATCTAAGCACGTGAGGGACAATATGGGAACCCACAAGAACTATTCGTCCAAAGGCCCGACGCTCAATCACCAGGATGCTCAGTGGGGGCTGCAGGTATGGCTGTTCGGGCAAGTCCTAGAAACATGGAAACAGGAAGTGAGTCCAAGCTCTGGGGAAGGAAGAAAGGAGCACAGAGCAGGAGGGGAAACAGGCCATTCTGTGCCCATATCTGCCACACTGACAGCCCTTAAGCCATCACGGCCTTCTGTCCCTGCCTGGGTAAAGAAGGCACACAGCCTGGACTAATAGACATAACTGATATAAAGGGACTTTGGCACCTACAAAGTGTCCCCAGGAACACAAGTTAGTGTTGCTCTTAGGTCGAAGATGATGCTCACCATCCAAATATAGCCTGAAGCATAAAATATTGTGGACTTTAGCAAGAAGATTCCCTAACCATCCCTGGCACCTAAGAGGAGAAAGATCGCTGGCTTCATTTATCCTGTACAGAGAAGAGAATAAATAGAGCTATACTGGAGAAAAGCAGATACATTTCCCTGGAATTAAGTTATTATCAGTTTTTTAAAAGTTTTTAATAGGGGGCTGGAGAGATGGCTCAGCGGTTAAGAGCACTGACTGCTCTTCTGAAGGTCCAGAGTTCAAATCCCAGCAACCACATGGTGGCTCACAACCATCCGTAACAAGATCTGGCGCCCTCTTCTGGAATGTCTGAAGACAGCTACAGTACACTTACATTAAATAAATAAATAGATAGATAAATAGATAGATAGATAGATAGATAGATAGATAGATAAAAATTTTAATAAGATTCTAAGTAGCCAGGTAGCTGTAGCATATGTCTTTAATCTCAGCATTCAGGAGGCAGAAGCAAGTGGCTCTGTGAGTTCAAGGACAGCCTGGTTGATGGAGCAAGTTTCTGGACAGCCAAAGCTATATAGAGAAACCCTGTCTCCAAAAACCAAAAACAAAACCAAAATGCCATGTAGCCCTGGCTGGCCTAGAAGTTGCTATGTAGATAAGGACAGTGTCAGATGGCTCTGATTCTCCTGCTTCTGTCCCCTAAGTTCTGGGGTTACAGAAGTGTGCCATCATGTCCTGGAAGTGAGTAAGAATCATCAATAAGCATGGGGGCACACGCCTTTATTCCCAGCTTGGGAGGCAGAGGCAGGTGATCTCTGGATCTCTGTGAGTTTAAGGCCAGCCTGGTCTACATGGTGATTCCAGGACAGCCAGAGTTACATAGTAAGACTTTGTCTTAAAAAAAACAAAAAACAAAACAAAACAAAACAAAAAAACCCAAAACCAAAAAAATGAGTAATAATCTGAAATAAATTGTGAAAACCAAAAAAAAAAAAAATTGTGAAAACCAGCATTTGTGACGTTTTGTCAGTCAGGGAGGGATTGTCTATGTCAGGCTGTGAGAGGGCTTTTCCCAATTGTGTGCATTGTAAATTGGGAAGACCCAGATTATCCTGGAAGGCACCATCCCCTAGGCAGGGCATCCTGGACTATGTAAGTGTGTAAGTGTATACGTGTATAAGTGTATGAGGGACTGTGCAGGTATAGAGAGGATGCTGAGCACAGATAGGTATGGATGGATGAATTCCCTTTCTTGACCATGGATGTGATTTGACAAGCTATCTCAGGTTCCTATCGCAGTGACTTCCCTGAAACCCCCAGGCCTTGAACTCATGGAGAACCACCTGCTTTGGCCTCAGAAGTGCTGAGATTAAAAGTATATACCACCACACCCAGATGAAAGAGTCTTTAGGTCAAAGACATATACAGGTTGAAGTCTGAGGATGTGGCTTTGTTGTCGATTGATTGCATAACATAGCATGTTTGAGGCCCCGAGGTCAACACTCAGTATCACAAAAATAAATAACAAACCAAAAAGACATACATACATTGGAAGAACTGGGAGATAATCAAGCAAACAGTAATTGAAAAGCAGAGAAGTTATACCATTAGTTAGAATAGACTGAGAAACAAGAAAATTACTAGAGACACAGAGGGGTTCTAGTGGTAAAGGGGTTGATTCATCAGGAAGCTAAAACAACTGTAAACATATATGCACCTAACAACAGAGTTCAACATACAGAAGGGTAAGAGGTGATGGATAAGGATGGGGAGCCAAGTGTTACAGTGCATGTTTAGCACATGTGGCTCCCAGGGACCAATACTCAGCACTGTGAAAGAGAAGTGACAGAGCTGGCGAGATGTGAACAACAGCTTGAGATGTCAATATCCTAATATGGACAGTGAATAGAACTGGCTAGAAAACAATGAAGAGGGTTTCAAGAGACATGAGGAACACTAGGAAGCAGCTTGATCCAGCTGATCTGTCTATGGACCATCAAACTCAACAAGAGAGATTTCAGGCATATGATGGGAAAAGAGCGTGTGCTTCCTGACTTGAGCCTGGGAATGAAAGGAAAGGTCTCAGTCTGTCAGAAATGTACCTGCTCCCTAAACTCATCCCTTGGGGGAAACATAAGATTATAGTATTATATTAGTGTCCTTGACACCAAGATGTCGTGGCACACGCCTGATATCCCAGTATTCGGGAGTCGTGGGACGCATGACAAGTTTGGGGTCAGCTTGAGCTACATAGTGGGTCTTTGCCTCTAAAAAACAAAAGTACTGGCTGTCCTGGTGTCTTGGTTGTGTATCTGTTTAGTCTTTGTAGTTCCTTATATTTCTTAGACATTAATCCCCATCTGAAGTAGATAGCTGGCAAAGACTTTCTGTGATTCTGCAAGTTTACCAAACAGTTTTCAAAAAAAAGAAACAGGCTAGGAGGCGGTGGCACATGCCTTTAATCCCAGCACTCGGAGGCAGAAGCAGGTGGATCTGTGTGAGCTCAAGGCCAGCCTGGTCTACAGAGCGAGTTCCAGGACAGCCAGGGCTACACAGAGAAACCATGTCTCAAAAAACAAAAAAACAAAACAAAAAAACCAAGAATGCTGGCAAGGATGTGGG
>JADRCD010215220.1:0-13126 GCA_019843815.1 Montemys delectorum
CATGGAGATCATGACAAAAAAGTGGAAGACTGCATGACAGCAACTGCATCACTTGGCTCAGCTTCGCTAGATCTTTATCAAGCAGCTATGCTGGCTTTATAACTATCACTGTTTCCATTAGATATGACTGTGCTAAGAAAGGTTATGCATACACTTTCTCTGCAAACTTAAAGGGCTGTAAAGCAATGGTACCCCATCAACACTGAGCATGCCTGATACCAGATCTTGATTTCTAGGTGTTACTTGATAAACAGGAAGTACAGTTTCCTAAACAAATGGCTGATTCCAATGGCACAAAAGGCCAAAGGCAAGCCTGAAACATATGGTACCAGACTAAGAAAATTCTCAAACAAACTATTAGTTGGCTCAGGCAGTGATAACTAATGCCACAGAATGTGCATTATACTATTAATATTACCAATAGTACCATTTTATCAACTTTATAGTGTTGTAGAAGTATTAAGAGTAAAACCACAGATTTGTATCCTCTATTGCACTCAAACAGGGAGTTCCCTTTGCCTCAGAAATAAGAATCTCTATTTTACACATGAAAATAAAACAGACTATATTCTGACCAGTATTAACCACTGTTACTGGTTCTCATAACTGCTACGAGGACTGGAGCCTGTTGTCTTGATCTTCTAGTAAGGGATTTGAGAACACCACCCACCAAGCAGCATGCATGCTCTTACATCACAGGGCAGTGAAAGGTACCTCCAAAAACTTGCGTTGCAAATTTGATGAGAGAATAATTGGGGCCCCCAAACACTGTTGAAGAGTTTTAAAAGTTCCATTCCTCTGCACGTGGTACCCTATTAAATCTGAGGGATGTTCTAGAAATTCTTTAGCTTCTATCATATTCTTTCTGTGTCCTTCTCTTCACATGATGATGTGTGCTCTTCTGTGCAGCCTAGGTTCTGTTCCCCCAGTGCAATGAACTAGGATAGAAAGAAGTCAATCTCAAAATACCTTGTGCTCTAACAAGACCAGGAAGCACAGGAACACAGAAGTTTCAGGACCATCCATCAGGACTGTAGACCGCTCCTCAGGAAGTCTGAAGAAGTTTCACACCTCCTAGATCTGCAATCTCTGTACTTTGTTACTTTGTGATCTTCCCTGGGAAAATCCTCCATAAAAACACAGCAAATGGCTCTTTGACATCTAGACTACTTGCTTCTCTGATGATTTACTCTCCTTTTCGTCTGTTTGTGCTGATTCATTAATCATTTGAGATTGGCACTCCCAAGAACAAGATGTCATCTCTTTTCTTTCCTCAAACCTAAAGAAGTCTTTGCCTTCTTTTGTAGTTGGTGACCAAGCCAGTGGTGAGTGATTTATTTTAGTTCAAGAAAAGATAATTTTTTTCTTTTGGACTCGAGCAGGATGAAGAAGTGTTTCTTAGCCTGCTGTTACAGCGGTGACAGCAGGCATGCTCTTACTGAGTTTGAAGCCTTACTCTGAATGGAACAGGTTCCCCGGGAAGGGAATCATCTTTATCAGACATGAAACTGCTGGGTTTTGTAAAACACTGCCTCTTTTTCTTTAAGCAATAGGTTGCTGGATTCATCTCATGGCTATAAGGCATTCATTAGACAGAACGGTCAAGTTTAAAATTTACTAGTTTTCCTTGGCTCTAATGCTATGTGTTTATTCTGGGGCCTTGTGGGTAATAATAACAATCCTACATAATTAGATCAACAAGATCGACTTGTAATGCTTGAAACAGCAGTGTCCTTTCAGATTTGGAAAATAATATATTTTCAAACATTTAATTTCCTTTTATCGATTATCTTCATTAGAGTGCTGTTGACCAAGTAAAATAAATAGTTTGAGGCATTGTTGAGTTTTGTATTTTTCAACTGAAATGTTTCTCCCTTTAAAAATATCTGTTGGATTAGTTAATTTAATTTCTGAGTGTCTAGATATATACCAAATATGAAAAATAAATTGCCTGAGAATGAAATGACAATTGATTATAAATAGTGTTTTTGCAGCTCAGTATGTGGATTTTCTTAGTGATTTCAGTACATGCAACATTGCTATGCTGAATTGCTATTGTAATTATTAACAATAATTGTCAGCATAATTATACAAACTTTCACCTAGACATACAAAATACTGAATAATTTCACCTACAATTTAAAATACATGTAAAATTAAATAGTGAAATCCTGGGAAGTTGTAACTGTAACTAAACGTGTGCGTTTATACATTTGTTCCATTTTCCCTCTCATGAGACCCTTTGATCTAAAACTCAAGTTGGTCAGTCTTGTTGACAAGCAACTTCACCCTCTGAGCTATCATGTGAGTGCCTCGAAAATGATTTTTTGTATCTGTAAAATTTGTGTCTGTGTAATTTATGTTCCATACTCATCTGTTTTAAGCCCAAAGGTTAGCATACCATTAAATGAGCACATCCTTATTTATTCTTGCAGAATTTCATACATCTATGAAATGTATTTTGATCACATTCCTGTTCTTTCCCTACTCTAACTCCCTAGACAGTTCCTCTTCCCAACATATCCCCTTCCCAAGTCATGTCCTATCCTTGTCTATATACTGAGTCCTCCTAGGGACTGGCTCATATAGGTACATGGGTTTGGGGTACCCAGTGGAGCATGAGATACTTATCAGTGACTATTAATAGATTCTCTCTCCATAGTAGTCATAATCTTAAATAGCATCTCAGGTAGACATGGAGATTTTGACCCATTTAATCTTGATGTAACCAAAGTTGTGAGTTCATGAGATTTTAATCTCTATGAATCCATACTTGTGCTACATAGAAATTTATTTGCTATTGCTTTTAAATTTTATTGCATAGCAGTCTGTGTTGTTTTGGAAATCTCTGGTGCCTCCCCAGTTAATAACTTGTTGGGAGTTATCCTATGTATGATCTTGAGAGTTTTGTTGACAAGCTTATGTCACCTGGTAAGCTTCATCAGTGCATATACGTGTTAACAGTTAACTTTTTAAAAACATAATTAATTTAGTTACACCCTGTTGTGGGAAATATTAAAAAAAGACCAACTGGCAGCTCCGGTGCTTGACCCATTTATTCTCTGCCCCTGCCAGTTCTTATCTCCTGGAGACTCTCTGACTCAGAGCTCCAAAATCTCTTCACCCACCTCGCTGAGTTCCCACTGGTGGGTTCCTATTATGCCAGCCCCATGGTTCAAAGCCCCCACGGCCTTTGTGGTGCACATCAGGCAAACCCAAGCTTTGCTGCCCGTACCTTTCACTCTTGAACCCAGAGGAGCCGAGTGAAGGAAACTTCACAAACTTAGTTCAGAATCAACAATAACTCAATCACTGGGCACCACAAAACTAAAATTCCTTTTTTTTAAATTTTTTTTAATTAGATATTTTCTTTATTTACATTTCAAATGTTCTCCCCTTTCCTGGTTTCCTCTGGGGGGGTACCTATTCTGCCCTTCTTCCCCCACCAACCTACCCTCTCCCACTTCCTGGCCCTGCCATTCCCCCTACACTGGGGCATAGAGCCTTCACAGAACCAAGGGCCTCTCCTCCCACTGATGACCAACTAGGCTATTCTCTGTTACATATGCAGCTAGAACCATGAGTCCCACCATGTGTACTCTTTGGTTGGTGATTTAGTCCCTGGGAACTCTAGGGGTACTGGTTAGTTCATGTTGTTGTTTCTCCTATGGGGCTGCAAACCCCTTCAGCTCCTTCAGTCCTTTCTCTAGCTCCTTCACTGGGGTCCCTGTGCTCAGTCCAATGAATAGCTGTGAGCATTCACTTCTGTATTTGTCAAACACTGGCAGAGCCTCTCAGGAGACAGCTATAACAGGCTCCTGTCAGCAAGCCCTTGTTGGCATCCACAATAGTGTCTGGGTTTGGTGATTGTATATGGGAAGGATCTCCAGGTGGGGCAGTCTCTGGATTGTCATTCCTTCAGTCTCTGCTCTATACTTCATCTCTGTAACTCCTTCTATGGGTATTTTGTTCTCCCTTCTAAGAAGGATCGAGGTATCCACATTTCGGTTTTCCTTTTTGAGTTTCATGTGGTTTGTGGATTGTATCTTGGGTATTCTGAGCTTCTGGGCTAATATCCACTTATCACTGAGTAAATACCATGTTGTGTTCTTTTGTGATTGGTTTACCTCACTCAGGATGATATCCTCCAGATTCATCCATTTGCCTAAGAAGTTCATAAATTCACTGTTTTTCATAGCTGAGTAGTACTCCATTGTACAGTAAATGTACATATTTTTTGTATCCATTCCTCTGTTGAGGGACATCTGGGTGGTTTCCAGCTTCTGGCTACTATAAATAAGGCTGCTGTGAACATAGTGGAACATAGTCCTTATTACATGTTGGAGCATCTTCTGGGTATATGCCCAGGAGTGGTATAGCTGGGTCCTCTGGTAGTACTATGTCCAATATTCTGAGGAACCACCAAACTGATTTCCAGAGTGATTGTACCACCTTGCATCTCACAGCAATGAAGGAGTGTTCCTCTTTCTCTACATCCTGGCCAGCTTCTGCTGTCACCTGAGTTTTTTATCCTAGTCATTCTGACTGGTGTGAGGTGGAATTTCCATGTTGTTTTGATTTGCATTTCTCTGATGACTAAGGATATTGAACATTTCTTTAGGTGCTTCTCAGCTATTTGGTATTCCTCAGTTGAGAATTCTTTGTTCAGCTCTGTACCCCATTTTTAAATAGGGCTATTTGGTTATTTGGTTAATAGGTGTGTGGGTTCATTTCTGGGTCTTCAATTCTATTCCATTGATCTACCTACCTGTCACTGTATACAACTAAAATTCTAATCTTGTAAGGCTTACTAAATCTAAATCCTTGGTGGTGAATCCTGATGGATCTACCATTGAAACCAGGAGACTCTAGTAGCTACATCTTGTCCTCACATTATCCCTATCCAAAAGGTCTCTCTTTCTCTCTCTCTCTCTCTCTCTCTCTCTCTCTCTCTCTCTCTCTCTCTCTCTCTCTTTTACTCCTCTTCCTCTCTTCCCCATACTTTCAGCTCCATCTTCCCTTCTCTTGCCCAATCACTGCCTCTAGCCATTATTTTACAAATTAAGGTAAGGAGAAGGTTCACAAGAAGTCACCTAAGTATGTGACTCATTCCTTGTTCATAGTCCCTCCCTCCCTCCCCAGAGCAGAATTAGCATCAAAATACAAGCAAACCAGGGCTATCCACAACAACAACTCCTACAGTACCTGCGTGTGCACACGCAGGAGCTCACGTGTGCGTGGGAGCTCATGTGTGCGTGTGCGTGTGCATGTGTGTGCGTGTGTGTGTGTGTGTGTGTGTGTGTGTCTGTTTGCATGCACAGTCATGTCATGCTGTAGATATTAAAGTCAGGGACAACTTACAGAAGACATCTTTGAACTTTGAACTTCGGCTACAATGTCAAGATGCGTGGGGAAAGAATGAATCACACTGCTCACCAACCTTCTCTTAATTTTTAAATTCTCTCTTTCTTGAATCAGAATTTGTTTGGTTCCCATAAACCTCAGAATTTTCCCAGAATTTTTGAAAAGTTAATTAATATGTATATCCTTCATTAAAAAAAATTCTGCAGGAAGGTGAGCCCCTTGGAGCCATCTGTACTCTGTGTGTGTGTGTGACATCAATTTCTACATGGCTTCTGAAAACAACTCTATGACCAATGTTTTGATGTATGCGAACCATTTTGATTCTTGTCTTAAGTTTGATATGTTGTTTTCTCCTTAGTGTTGAGTTTTCTGTCTGTATGATTAGATTTTATTTCAATCATGTCTTATTTATTTTTATTAACTTGATACAGTCTTGAGACTGAGAGAACATTCACTGAGGAGTTGCCTACATTAGGCTGGCTGTAAGCACATGTGTAGATGCAGGGGAACCTAGCCAATGCGAATGAAACCATTGTCTGGAGAGGTGATCTGAAAAGCTGGCATATCATATGCCTTCCTGTCTGTCATCCAGCAGCATCTTTCATGGTTCCTGCTGCATTTTGGCTGAGAAGTGCATTCCTTGGTCAGAAGTAATGCTCTGCAGAATAGCAAACACATCTGTATCAAGCTTCTGCCTCTAGTTTTTGCCTTGACTTCCCAGAATCATGGATTATGACCTGGAATTGTAAACCCAATAAACCCCTGCCTACCTCTCTCTCTCTCTCTCTCTCTCTCTCTCTCTCTCTCTCTCTCTCTCTCTCTCTCTCTAGCTTTAATCTGAAAATAACTAGTTACAATGGAATCAACTCCTTTCTCTCTGACCAGGTAGTCTAAAGTTAGAGACATTATTGTTTTTTTTCAGTTTTTCTGAGAAGATGGACTTTGGTTGTTGCTGTTGTTGTTGCTGTTGTTGTTGTTGCTGCTGCTGTTGAGAATGCATGGGCAGATTTGTGTGTAGTCAGCCAACACTACCTTGCCTAGCTGGAAGTCCTATGCCTATGCCTATGGATTTTATTGGAGTTGGTGAAGGGAACATTGCTGTGTTAATTCCCAGCCGATGTAATATTGGTTGCCACTGTTTTAAGAATAGGTATTTGCAGGGTATCAAGCTGTGTTGATCTTAGCTCTGGAAGTGTGAAGAAAGTGTGACAGAGTATTCTGAGACCTGTATTCCAGAGCCTGCTCAACTTTTTAAGCTGTTCATTTTAAGTAACCCTACGTGGGATCATGTAATTGAATGTGGGAAGTGTGTGAACACTTTGACAATAGGAAGAGGTTTCCGAAGCTGAAAAGCCAAATCATTTAAAAATCAAACCATTATATTTCTGCCATTGCTTGCCATGCTTTATCATGCAACTTCATTTGCAGCCTTAGCTCTGAGCATACGGTCTGCCTGCTCTGCATTCTGAATACTCTCCTGCCATGCAGTAAACACTGCCTCAAACAGCTTGGCTCCTTTCTGGAGACCTGACTATTAGGTATACTATTACTGTATGTACGTACAAAGCTATCTCTCCTTTAGAAGCATCATGGTTTTATTTCAGAAAACAAAATCTTTCAGTACTTTGCTTAGTGCTCCATCATTCCTTAACATGGGAATGTCAAATTAGAATAGCTTTGGGTTGGCTTCTGTTAGAACATTTAATTTTTAAAATGGGTATTTGAGTTCTACTTGAACTTCATTAAAAAAGAAATGAGTAAGTGAGTGTTGGCTTGAGATTAGGGTAGAATTTCCAACAGTTGCTGAAATGGCCCTAAATGTATTCCTGCTATTTGGTACTGTATATTTACATCAAAGTGTGCTCTCCAAATCAACAATAGTAACTCTAAAAATGTCAAGGATGCTACGTGTCCTGCGACATCAAATATTTAGTCAAAACTTAATTCTTCATACAAACTGAACAAGTAATCCATATCATTAAATTTGCTTTAATTAACTGTAAAACTACCTGTTTGCAAAGTAAATTATTCATGTTTTATTGTCATTAAGTGTTTGCTTTGTATACCCATTTTATATTCCTATATATTTGGGGTCATGTAATATTTCTTGAGTGTAAAGATATCATGAGTGGAAAAGTTTTAAGAAACCCTCTTCTAGGGAAAGTGACAGTCAGTAAACTATTGCCATGTAATTGCTTCTGTCTTATGACTTACCACATTATAATCTCACTCTTTGTTTGGAAAATAGTAAGTCTAAAGCTATTCTATATAAGTAAACATCAAAATGAGATTTTCCTATAAAACTATTAGGTGGCAATTGTAGCCAGGGGTAAGTTATAAACTATAAACATGTAGGGGAAAGGATGGCTTGCTTTGTGCCTCTAAATCTTTAGATTTTCATATTTAAGTGCATTTAAATGTTACTTCAAACCTGCTGTAAGGAGGGTTACATGGTGTATTCATCTTCTATTGTCAAGGGATAACAACATAAAAATAAGACCACGTTATTACCTCCAAAGTACCTACTTATTTGAAAACAAATGCATGAAGAAGTTATTTAAAAATAAGGCAACACCTGTGATAAATGGTATAATAATACTGTATTAGAGGCACACACACACGCACACACACACACACACACACACACACACACACACATGTAACAGCAATAGAAGTGATGAGCCTATGAGTTTGAAAGAGATAGGATGGGTATGTGCGAGGGTTTGGAGGAGAAAAGACAAGAGAAAAATTTATAATTGACAGAGAGAGGTGGGGCAGAGAAATATGTTAGGAAATTTTTGCCTACCTGAAATTCTAGAAGCAATGAAAGATTTAAAAAATATTAACAGATATCACAATTGGGCGATATTAATTTCTTTGCTTTTAGATGAGTTGATTTAAGAACAGTTGAGAATCATGTCAGCCTCCCTGTATGAGTAAAAGATTTTTTTCCAGAGGGAAACAACACATAGCAAGTCCATACACAGGCAGGGTATATGAATGTGAAATAAAGCTGGCTTCCCAAACCAAGCCTCTAGCTGTTGCCTCTGAAGATGCCCAAACTTCTGATTGGTTAAATGCCATAATTTTTATACTTAAGAAAGAATTAAATGGTGTTTTCGTTGTCTTTCCAGAAGGGAGGTGGGAGTATAGAAGCCTAGAAGATATCACTTATGAGCATGTCGAACCAAGATTTACCTGTAGATAAAAAATAGCTGGTTTGGTTACAAGAATTTTAACTGTTGAATTTGTTATGATTCTTGGTTTAATTACTTGCTTATTGCTTACTTAAAGCAGATTGATTGTGTGAATTTGAAATAGTTTGTGACCATGACAAAATTGCTTATGTGGATTCTGATATTTTTCTTCGTAAAAATATGTTATGCCTGTCAGAACCTTACACATTTGCCTCATTAAAATAAACACACCCTGATCTTGCTCTTGTTTAAGGTAATGTTGCAATTATTTTGCCTAGCTTTATAACAGGAATTGGATTTAATTTCTACATTAGTTTTCTCAAGCTAAACCATAGTTATTGGCTTTGTACCTGACTATCTGAGGTGTATAGCACTCAGTTTCCTGTAGTTAAATAAAGTTATATGGAATAAACTTATTTGTGTGTATCATTTAACTCAGAAATTATAGATCGGTGACCATAGGATTAAAAATGAAGTGAATTTCCTTTTATACCTTTGAGTAGTAGAAAGCTCATTATTGACATGTAAAACTAACATGAATGTTAAATTTCTGAGTTCCCTTCAGGGGCTGGAGATATGGCTCAGCAGTTAAGAGCACTGACTGTTCTTCCAGAGGTCCTGAGTTCAATTCCCTGTAACCTCATGATGGCTTACAACCACCTGTAATGGGATCAGGTGCCCTCTCTTCTGGTGTGTCTGAAGACAGCAACAGTGTACTCACATAAAATAAATAAATAAATCTTTTTAAAAAATAAAATAAAAAAATTTCAGTATGTGGCAGTGGCTGAACTCATATAGAAAATTTCACTTAGCTTACATAGAGATTCTGACCCAGTCTCACTGGCCATATCCTCCCATGCCCCCCCCCCCCGCTGTGTGTGTGTGTGTGTGTGTGTGTGTGTGTGTGTGTATACCCTAGAGGAATTACTTGTAATCAAGAGTCACGCACATTACTTTATGTGACATTGAGATCCAGAGTTCTGTTTATGTTAATTTCCCCAAAACAGGGACTATAAATGTGTGCTACTTTGATTAGGTTTGTTTCAGGTGTTTTCTGGGCATTGAAACTGGGTTTTCTCATTTGTACAGAAAGCATTTTACCCTCCAAATTAACTCCCTGGCCCCTGGCCTCATTCTTTAACATCTCTCCCATCTCTGTTTCTTATCCTTTCTCATATCACTATCTAGTCATTAGAGACATTTGGACTTCAATAAAAACTATATTCAATCCACATTTCAAATGCTAAAGTCACCAAAATATATTCTTTCTATAAAATGTAAGCATAAATACTGATTACCATGAACTATGTATACTATTTGGATGAGATACACTTTTAAGAAATCATCTGGATATTTTAGTGACACCCTAAGAGTGGTTCATATCTTAATACTACTAAAGCAAGTACATTTGAGTGTTCTGAACAAGAGAAACTTGGTAGTTCTAGTTTCTGGAGGCTGTGAGTCCAAGATAGAGGTGGTAACACATCTGGAAAGTCAGGTACAAGACCTTCCTGGTGTGCAGTGAGCCTTAGAGAGCACATTCTCAGCAGTCAGTAATCCCATTCATTAGGATGGAGCACTCTTTATTCCCTATCACCCTGTCTTTGGGCCTACACACACACACATATATATATGTATGACATGTATATTACATATATGCAATATTTGTATTGTCTTTGAGAATTTTATATATTGATCATATTTACCTCACAACTCCTTACTACCTTCTCCATTCTCCTATCCCTTCCCTTTTTTCTTTTTCTTAAATTACATTGTTTGTGTTGCCCAGGTAGTCTTGGGACTAGGGCCTACCGTTTTGTATCATCAGTCTATGAGGAGTTACATTATTACAGGAAGCTAACCCTCCTCCTCCCAGTAGCTATCAAGTCCAATAGTCCCTAACTCGTGATGGGTCATGTATCCATTTTTTTTTATCATATCTACTCTATGCTGGGATTTAGCTGGATTTTATTTTTTTGAGGCAGAGTCTTGCTCTGTAGCTCAGAATCATAATGTAGCTATAATAATAATGTGGCTTTGTCTGGTCTGCAACCCATAATTCCCTGATGTTTGTCTTCTGAATTTTGGGACTGCAGGTATATTATAACATCTAGCCAACATATAAATCTTATAGAAACATCTATAAATATTTTTTTCAAACCATGACCTAGAAAATACTACAATTTTAATGAAGAATTGAGATTTATGAATGTATTCATGTAGCTCTATTTTAAAGAAAATTATAGGTGGCTCTTTGTACATGAGAAAGTATTTAGTTATATTAATATTTAATAGCATTTTAGATGAGTAATATAGAGAAATGAGCATTCAGAATGAGTAGAGAACCATCATCAATTCATTTTCATTTAATTTAAGCCATGTACTATCTAAGTATCCGGGTATATTGTAGTTTGCCTCTGTATCTTATAAACTAACAATTGTTTGCCAGTGTGTAATTACTCTTTTTTTTGTCAGAAAATATAGATTATATATTAATTGAAGTTTTACCTGACAAAGATCATAATCTTACTAGAATGCTAATGTTGCTTGACTCCTTTGTAGGTTTCTGTTATTACAATACCATTTTATGATATATTTGATGATATAATGGTGAAGAAAATGTATTGCTTACTACTCAGTTCTACAATCAAATGAACCAAAAGTATATTCTGGGGTTTCCCTCCCCAGAAATTTAAAAGGACCCCAAAGAATAATCTATAGCCGTAAACTTTCAAATGAGAACACGTTATTTTCATATTTTCCTACATCAAAATTCATGCTAGACAAACATCAGTCTAATAGCTTGGAGAAAAAAGTTTTCTACAAAAATAGTTTGGATGAGATAGATCTTTTCATACTTTTATCTTTAAAACTGATTTTCTTCTTTTAATTTATCCTTTATTATATTACTTAGATATTCTTGTAATTTAACAATGCTGGTACACCAAGTATAAGTTAAAGATGTTAAAAGTCAGAAATGCATCTGGTATACCTAATCCAACCAGTATAGCTTAACCTGTCTTATTTACTGTATTTGGAAAGCTTATATTTGCCTGCCATTGTACAAATCATCTAACACAAAACCTATTTTATAACCTGGTTTTAGCCATCTTATGCACAGATGGGCATTTTGTAGACAATATAATAAAAATGCTGACAACTTGCATTTTCTGCCAGTTGTTTACCTTTGTGATCAAGTGAACAACTGGACACTGGCTCTCTGCCATTGATCAGCATTATTAGAGATTACAGCACTGCCCACAGATTTCTATCCCAAGAATAAAACAAGGTCCAAAATTCAAAGTGTGTTGTCCCTTGACTTTGTTCACATCATTGTAAAGTTGGGAAGTTGTTAAGTCTTATTATCCTAAGTCAGGAGCCATCAGTATTTATTAAGAGAAAAATGTACAGTATACAGATGTGTGTATATGTGTGTGTTCCTGTGCATGAGTGTGCATATGCATGTGTATGTGTGTGTGTGTGTGTGTGTGTGTGTGAGTGCATTTGTGTGTTTATATGCACCATGTGTATGTATGTAGGTGCTGGCAGAATTTATAGGGCATCAGATCGCCTGGAACTGGAGATAAAATGGCTGTGAGCTACCTGATGTAGGAGCTGGGTATTGAGGCCATGTTCTCTGCAATTACAGTGAACACTCTTAACTGCTGAGCCATCTCTCCGGCACAACAGGCTCTCATCTCACAGCACTGCAGCACAGATGCTATTCTTAAAACTCCACCGTGCTTAGAATTCAGCTCCCTTCTCTCTGTTTGACTTCTCCTGCTTTCAACAGCTTACTCCATCAAGTCAATTTCATTAGAAACTTTTCAAAGTGTACTCTTGCGGTTTCCACTTGTTAGGATGCTATAATTGATATTCTTTATTGTAGTATATTCTCTGCTAGAAGCTAGAGTTAGGGATGATTTTCAGGTTAAACTCATAGGACTATATAATTCCATAATGTACGGAGTTGGAAAATTAATTTGCTGATTCTCAGTTTCCTTGTTAAACAATGAGGGTAGATTATCTCCTCAAGGCAGGATAACTCCATGGCAGCCACAGTTCTAGAAAACTGATTGGGGCACCATGTTTTCGTCATTCAACATTTTCGTTCACTTGATTCAAAATTCTGCCACTCTGAGAGATGAGGTAAGAGTTCAGCTTGACTACCTCGTTCACGTCTAGAATCGCTAGGACCAACTAGACTGTTTTGAGTACCACAGTCTTATTCCCTTTGCAGTTAAATGGTTCCTTTCCAGCTCTGACTGTAAATCTGGAGTGGTTCTCCATGGTAGGCAGGTTTCCAATTAAGTGGCAGTAGGTTACACTGTATTTTCTGATCAGAAGAGAAGATCAAGGACGGACTTCTTCAGTGTGTCTGGGATGCTGCTAGCAAGCTAATGTCTCACCGTCTTACTGATTTAGTATTTGAAGATGTCTGTTATTTGGACACTACTGGGTAGATGAACAGGTCTTAAATAAATCTACACCAACGTTTCAGCTCCCTAAGCCTTTGGATCTCTCTCTCTCTCTCTCTCTCTCTCTCTCTCTCTCTCTCTCTCTCT
>JADRCD010215220.1:15471-27978 GCA_019843815.1 Montemys delectorum
AAAAACACCAATATTTGTAAAATATCAGTTATATCCTAGTAACTTCATAAATTAAAGATCAAACCAATACCGATCATCCAGGACACTTAGATTACTGAGATATACAAGAGGGTTGGATCAAGTTACAAGTGTTGGGTAACTGTCTTTGGATGTGCTTCATTGCCTCTAATGGGCAGCTTTGATGGACAGGATCATACAATGTACTAGGAATCCAAGATAGTAATATCAAGTCCTTTTAGTTAGAGAACTGATGGATTCTTAAGAAGTAGAGATAGAACCAGGTTTTCTGAAGCTTGAAGACACAGAGGCCTGATGAATCAGAGCCACTGCATGAATTTCACTAATAATTTCAAACCTGTTGTAGGCTGACGTTTGGAGACGCAAGAGTGATAAGCTTGCTGGAGGTGGGCAGACAACATATGGGCCAGATATACTGCAGAGTAGAAGAGAAGAGTAGGCAAGCATGAGACAGCATCTTGTTCCTATGATATGAAACTGCTCATGTTTATGTCACCAGAGGCCCATGCAATGCTCCTGGTTTTGGTTGGTTTAAGTGCTGTTTCACTTAATGGACTGAACTTAAGTTTATAGTTCTAGTTTGCATCATATCTTTGCCTTCTCCTGAAATGATGGATGTGGATTTCAGTTATGTTTTCGTGAAAGGCACAAGTTCTAGGAGCATAAGAGCACACCTTAGCTTCTTTGCTATTACTGTAGGGTTCTGTGCTTAGGAGACTAAGGAAAATTTCAGAATAAATCATAAAATATCAGTTTTTTCACTTGTGATTTTAATGATTTCCTTATACTGATTATATCATATGTAAATTTCTTAAGTAAATGTTCTCTGGAAGTTTAGCAAAATCTATAACCATATTTTTATAATAGAAAAACCATAAATGTATACATATGCATGCATACATATAGAAACAATATTTAATCTGATGACAAAGGTTTTCCAACTCCAAGAAATTGTCTGATGAACCTGAATACCTCAGGCTAGAAATATTATTAGAAACAATGGTGGCACACACCTTTAATCCCAGCACTTGGGAGGCAGAGGCAGGCGGATTTCTGAGTTCGAGGCCAGCCTGATCTACAGAGTGAGTTCCAGGATAGCCAGGGCTACACAGAAAAACCCTGTCTCGAAAAACCAAAAAAAAAAAAAAAAAAGAAACAATTATTATGTTCTACCAATGTGTTAACAGCAACATACTGGTAATTCACCATAAGAGCTTTCTATTTAGTTGTATTATGCCATTATTCAATTTGTAGGTTAAAATGTCTCCCAACCTCAAACTAAAAGATGCTTTAAAATAGTTCCTACATTCCTACAGTAATGCTGAACTTTTAATATATATGATGCATTTGATAATGATATGATAGAATTCTATGCATGGACCAGATTTAAATTGGTTGTATTTTCCTGGCTATGAAATGACTTCACCATATGTCTAGCCCGGAGAATGTTGCTATATCAACCTTTCATATGGGAAAAAAACCCCTCCACTTATAGAGCAGAGGTTTTAAATTTAATATTAAATAATTAAAAACCATCCTCACACAGACATCTCAAATTAAGATTGTTTACATGCTCTTTAATTAGATGCAATTAAGAAGCACTTTCGAAGCATTTATGCCCAGAGGGAGCCTTTGCTGAGTTGATGGAATGACTCTTAACATACAGGAAGCTGCCTTGCTGTTTTTGCTCTGCTTTCCCTTTGGAAGATGTGATAGGGACACTGCAGGTTTTGTCACAGGAGGAAACAGATGTTGAAAGTTTTCTTCAGAGAAGAAAATAAGCACAAAGTTCTGATTGACAGTCCTGGACTGCAAGATAGCTCTGTCATGGTCTTTCTAAACTTCTGGCTCATCATGGCAGCCAGAGGGATTCCTAAGACAAATAACGTTGCCCCTTTGATTAAAGCCCATCAAAGCTACCTTCCCTCAGTGGGAGGAAACCCTGATGGAGGCTCAGCCTGTTTATTCAGAATCACTCCTGCCTCTCATCCACTCTTGTCTGCTGCTCTCATTCACCTTCCCCCTCAAATCGTCTCTTCCTGGTTTTCCTGGTCTGTCCTTTCTGCCCCGAATATGCGTTTAATGCTCACAATTTCTCTTATATGGTCAAGAGTTTGCTCATCTGACCCCTCTGTAGTGGTTCTCTTTCTTTGGAGTTGTTTTTAAAAGTCCCAGCCCCTTTTTATTACCTCATTTGTCTACTGTTTATATTTTGTCAGTAGTATTGATTATTGTTTGATGTTTGTGTATTTATTTATTCAGTTTATTATGTCATTGTCTGATAGGATGCTAACTCAAAACTAGCCTGGGTCATTCCTGGGTTTCCTTCTTTGCACTCTCCCTAAGACCTCCAAGAGAATGAGGCTGAGGTGGCTGCTCAGCAGAGACTTGCAGAATGTGTGGCCATTGAAGGAATAAATGGGGCTTAGTGGAATCTATATTGATTAAATAATCGTATGTTTTTCCTATGTTAAAATGTATTTTTAAATGTTTTTTTTTAAATCTATTAAGACTTGGTTTGTTTGTGGCCTTAATGCAAGAAAAATATACTTTTAGCATGTGCACTGGAAAATCTAACAAGCTGATCCAGTTGTCCAAATTCTTAAAAGTGAGAACTCCATAAACTTTGGAAACACTCATGGTAAACTTGAAAATAAGGTCATTTAATATATTCTGTTGCTTATTACAGTGTGGATAAATTCATGGAGTGACTTCTGAGGCGAAAGTTAGAAATCAGGGAAAATATTGTTTTCTGTGTGGTTTAAAAACAACCTTGACAAAGAAAACAGGCCTTCTTCAGTCAGTGATCTATTTTTTATTTTTATTGTTAGATATTTTCTTTATTTACATTTCAAATTTTATCCCCTTTCCTCATTTCCTCTCTGAACCACCCCCCCCATCCCATCCTCCTCTCCCCCTGCTCACTAACCCACCCACTCCTGCTTCCCTGTCCTGGCATTCTCCTACATTGGGGCATAGAATCTTCACAAGACCAAGGGCCTCTTCTCCCATTGACGTCCTACAAGGCCATCCTCTGCTTCATATGCAGCTGGAGCTTTGAGTCCCTCCACCTGTAGTCTTTGGTTGGTAGTTTAGACCCTGGGAGCTCTGGGGGTACTGGTTGGTTCATATTGTTGTTCCTCCTATGGGGCTGCAAACCCCTTCAGCTCCTTGGGATTTACTTATTTATTTGTTTTTATTTTGATACTTAACCATAATCTTTAAATCTCAAACTGGACATAGATGAACTGAGTTGGAAGCTAAACTTAGTTGTTTAAATAAGTTGTTGACTTGATGTGGTCATTGGGTGCTTTAATCAAGAGAAAAGGTTTAGTCTTATGTTTAAGAATTGTTTGGTGCTAGAACAGTGCAAGAGGCCAAAGATGGGAAGGCTTTCAGAAACAGACCCTGAAAATTACATTTGGCTGATTCTCTCTCTTATCCACAGGATGCAATCCATGGTGGAGCAAATCAGAAGCAAACAGAGTGGTCACTTTGAAGTACAGCATATTATGTATGAAACATATTGTTAAGAGTCCAAACTACCAAGCATGCATTCCTGCATTCTGTTCATAAAGGCCCTCTTGCCTATAACATTCTATTTGTACCAATCAACTTTACAATTTCATCTCTGGTAAGAATGTCAGACACGAAATTCTGTGCTCTTAGGAACATGAAACCAGCCATGCTTCATGACTCCACTGACGCTAACTTATCTTTCTTCCATCCGGTGAGACTGTCTGGTTGGGCTGTCCTGCTTTTTTATGAAGGGAATGTGTTCATCCAAAGTCACTGGATATCACTTAGGGAGGACAACGGGGTTGGCTTACCAGCTGGAGGTTACTATATAGCACTAATATAATCCCAGATTCTCAGACTAAATCAGATGACCTTGTGGAATTTATTATAAAGCTCAGTGAGAAGAGAGATTTGCTCAGTTTGATTTGGGCTATTGTGGTTTATTTAATTTATTTAATTTCCCTGTTCATTCTCTGTTCCCTCTCGGGATTTGTGAAGCTGCATCACGGTCATAAGCTGTGGGTGATTAGTCATATAAATGAGTTTATAGATTCTACAAGGACAAGTTTTATATTTGTTTTCTATGAGCAAATATTATCAAAATGACTGGCATATAACAGAATCCAGATCAGTGGCCAAACTGGTGAGACGTTAAATTAAATTCTCTTTTCATTTTGTAAAATACAAACGACAGATGATTAGACCACATAAATAAAATGAATATACTAATTTGTTAAAATTTCACCATTCATAATGAACAATACATATACAAAGTCCCAATTTTTCAATGAATATGACAGAAATAATTTATGTAGAGGTGTGCATACTACTGTTTGGAAAGCAGTAGTATGTTTTATCTCAAAGCTTGGCTTTTGTGTTTAGATGTCCTCTCAGACTTACACTATGATTTATGTTATTGGAGGTAATTGTTCATTTTTTTAAGTAAATAAATCTTTATTAGTATTTTGAATCTTTATAATGTTGCATATTTAAGTAGCACCCGTGTATTAAAACACCCATCCCTGATTTGTTAATTTAACTTGAAGCTTGGACTTGAAGCCTTCTGTCCAGGGTGTTAATAAGTATGTAGCGTAGTACCTGCCGTGGGAAGTTTCCATATGTAAACCTATGCTATATGATTTGAGAAGGGGATGCCTCACAGAACCATGTGTTGGATCTCAGGTCCCTAGCTGCTGGTGGTAATGAGGTTTAACTGGAGAAAGTTGATGCTTGGCTTTTGAAGGTTACAGCAGCTCCACAGACTGTGTTCTTCTCTGTACTTTCTGTCCTCCATAACTCTTTCTCACTTGCACTGTTGTAGGGGGTAAAACAACTATAGATTGACCCCTCTGAAATCATGAGCCACAATAATTGCTTCCTCCCTTTAAGTTGTTCTGCTAAGTATTTGGTCATGGGTGTGCAAGATAACAAACACTCTTCAGCCTTCTCATTTCTGTGGCGATGGATTTCTTTCTGAAGAGCCTAACTCCCATGCCTCCTAGAGAGTTTTCAGAATTCTTGAGAGCCTCTATTTTCAGTTATTCAGTTATGCTCTATGCACTAACCCACTGCCAATAATTTTGGCTAAAATAATAATGTCTCAAGAGAAGAATAACTTTTGATAAAACTTACAAAGGAAAAGAAAAAGCCAATGTGATCAAATATGTGGCCAAAATTGATTCCAGAATGTAGGCTTAGATTTTTAAAAACCTACCTTTAATAAGGGTTCTCAAATGCTTCAATTCCCCCCCCTCCACACACACACACTTTTAGCCAAGGTAGGAGAGAAAAGATGGTAAATAGGATAAGGAGATGCAGACCTATTTAGAAGTAGTTCTTTGCAGCAATTCTAATCTTTGTTGTCAGGATACCAGCAATCTAGTTCAGTAGCATCAGGATTCTAAACACCAATCAGCCGAGGTGGCACCATCCAGGACCAAATAGCATGAATCAGCAGGGGCAACCATGACCAGCCAGGACACCAACCTCTCTGCCATGCCTCTTTCAATGAAGTGAAGAGACCAACGAAATGTTGCGAAGCTAGCTATGGAAGAATGCCACTACTACCCATTGAGTCCTATTTATACTGTCTCTTCCCTTCATAAAACGCCACATGGGTCTGTATTAGCAAAACACCATGAGAGTCTGCATCTCCTGACATTTCCAGAAATTTCCACTTCACCAGAATATACGAAATGACACGATACTCCTAACAGCTTAGTCATCATTTTGTTTGTGTGAAATGTGAAATTTAGTTTAAGAACAGAATAAGGATTCAATATTTGAGTGATAACTCCTCATAATTTATTTTGTAGATGAAAATGTTACTATTACACATACATTAAGAACACTAAAACTCATGCTTTTATAAAATTAATTTAATGCAAACATTTTCTTAAGATTCTTTACCAAATAGTTTTTTTTTTCTGGTAACTTTAGATAAAATTGAGACTTTCAGGAGGGCAAAGGCCTGCAAGGGGGAGGCTCTACTCTAAATTTGGAAGATCCATCATCACAATTGGTTCTAGAGACATACTTTATGGGCTATAATTCCATGTGCAGCTTTGAAGGGATGAAGGATAAACAACGGACCTCAGAGAGGCTTCGTCTTCCTAGAGGGACCATCAAACAATGCTTTTAGAGTAGTTAGTACTGTAAGTAAACAGTTCGTAAGTTATCTTATTTGTTCCAAACAAAGGGCTAGTTCAATAATTTAATCACAATGATAGAATTAACTATCATCTAATTGTGTAAGTAGTATATGTAAACACAAGGACTTTATTTCTGCCTCCTTTTGAACATAACTCCATCATAAACTCAGAAAGAACACTCTGGAGATGTTTTTTCAAATACTAACTTTATTGGGTGTGTGCTCTGACACTGCCAGCATGCACAACTGGTGCACACTCCGGGCAATGTTGCTCTTCAGTCATTATGAAATTCTTTGCAAAATCTCTATAAGTTGGCACCACAGTTAAAGTGTCAGCTAATATTCTAGGGATTTCATCCATTACACAGAAGGTAAAGAGTACAATAGGGTCTACAGTAACTCACGACACTTCTTAGGCATTTCTGTTTTCTTCACCATTTTTCAAACAACCTTTTTTTTTTTTTTGTATTAGATTGTCATAGGACAGTATGAACAGACCACTCATGAAGTTAAAAACGATTTGATTCCCCGTTGTGATTACTGAAGACTGATAGAAGTAGGCAGAGGGTCTAAAGGCAGGTGTTTCTGAAAGAAGTTATTTTGGAAAGATGGGAATCATTTGCCAGGTGATTCTTACAAGTAACTGTCAAAGGTGCAAGACTGTGGTGACATGCAATATGAGGTGACAAAATAATTATGGTGTAATTTATGATGAATAGGAAAAATCACTCTCAAAAGTTGGAATAAATACCCCCTGCTGAGGCTCTATCTGATCATCAGAAAAGGAAGCATGACTAATAATTATTATTTATTATTAGATTTTGTCTTACCTTCTCAGGACCTTCTAAGTGAAAAGGTGACATGAGTCATTGCTCTTGTGTTGGTTAGTTATCTCTACAGGATCTGGGGTCTCCTGGGAACCGCTGGGCATACCTATAAGGAATCGTATGTTAATTCACATGAGAAGACTGCCCACAAGGTGGTGCCTTCCCCTGACTGGGATCCCAGATTCATATTGATGGAGACAGGGAACTGCGCAGCAAAATGGCGCTTATCCTTCTCTGCTTTCTGAGTATGGTTAGGTTTTGAGTCACTGCTTCAAGCCCCCATGGCCATGTCTTCCCTGTTATAATGGACTTTACTTTGAACACAGCTGTAAAAGATATGGAGCTACTCATGCTTCATTCCCTGAAAATAAGGCTAAGGGACATGGATTGGATGGAGTCTCCTCAGTAGATGGGAATAATTATGGAGAAAGGGTTTGTGGTTGTTGTTGTTGTTTTGTTTCTTTGTTTTTTTCCTCTGATAGACAAAGAGATGCTCATGCCTTATTACTTTCAGTAAGAAACACATAGGGTAGCATGTTTAGAGCAATGAATCCAAGATTTTGGCAGAAATTTACCAATTTATTTATTTTTTTTAAGTAAACGGCCTCTGTTTGATACTGAAGGATTGATGTAAATAAAATTATAGCTTATTAATACTGCTCAGTGTAATTTTTAGAAATATCAAAGTAGTTTTTTTTTAAATGTGCACTTTAAGCATATTTAAAAGCCATCACATCTGCAATTGTTTCTAACTGCAATGAAAAGAGCTGCCAGCTGGGTCCTCTCTCAGAGACTCAGCTGTCTTTTCTTCTCTCCCACTGTAGAACCAAAGATAGGGATTACTTTTATAAATATGTAATTATGTTTTTTTTCAGACTCTGATTAATAATTCATCTTCAACTCCTATAGCATTATGTTTGGAATGTTAAACAACCAAGTGAGTCAAATTTTGATATTTAGGACGATTAAGGGGAATATTGTGAATAAATTTTAGTTTCCATGGCTACCTCAGAATATTAGTTGAGTACAACGTGAGACAGATTGGTTTTTCTTCCAGAGGCCATGCAGCCTTATGCTGTACTCAGGAAGGTTATGGCTACCTGTGGGTCTGATAATCATACAGACTACATGGTGAGACTGTGAATTAGTGAAGCAGTGCTGATTGTTAGCAGAAGGAAGACCAGGGGACAAGGTGCTTCTGCTTCTCTGCCTCTTTTAATGCAAAGTCTAAAGTCTACTGTAAAGAGTTCAATAGCCTAGCAGAAGTAAAAGTTAGACCGCAGTGGATCAAGCCTTCGTGCTCAGTCTTTTGAAAAATGCATAAATGACTTGCCTTATATTGTCTTCCTTTCTATTGGGATAACACAACGTTATTATCAAAATGTATCAAAATTAAATGGGATGATGTATATAAATATTTGTTATGGTGCTAAACATATGTCAAGAATAAGCACATTGAACTTTACCAAGTAGCACTAGCATTCCAAAAGTGACACAATGAAATAAAATAAAAATGCATGTATGTGAGTACAGGTGGAATGTGTGTATGTGTCTCTGTGTCTGTGCATGTATGTGTGTGATGGATATATATGCTGTTAAAGAACAAATATTGTGGCCCTTATAAAATGTTAAGAAAAGTTTAATCCAAATAATGCAATAGAGAGAGGCATTGGACTCAGTTCTGAACACAGGAAAATCATGTAAATGAGAAGTATGAGGGTTAGTGTACAGAAAATCTCTAAGAAGAAGAGATGGAAGTTCGGGGCATTCTTGAAATAGTTGGTGTATCGATTATTCTTCTGTTGCTGTGATAAAACACTGTGATAAAAGAAACAGTATATTTTGGCTTTTGGCTACAATGGTGTGTGTGAGGGGGTGGGGACAGGAGGTAGGAGCCTGGCAGCAGGCAGCAAGAGCAGAAATCGTGGAGATCACATTTTCAACTGCAAACCTGAGACAGGGAGAATGAACAAGGAGTGGGGTGAAAGCCATACTCTCAAAGCCTACTCTCAGAGAGACACTACCTTCAGTAAGGCTGCACCTCCTAAAGATACTGTTGCATCCCTCAAATACCACCACCTATGACTGGCTGAGAGCTCACATACCTGAGCTTATGGGGATCTTAAGCCCATTCCTCGTGCAAATCCCCAAAGGGTAAAGGTGGGCCTGGAATTTGGCTATTGAGAGTAGAATAATGATCTGTTAAGGGCAGGGAACTCCCTCTAAATTAAATTGCAAGATTCTTTATAAATTGGATGGGAAGCTCCAAGTAGGATGGGGGCTGCATTAATGTGTATAGGACTAAAACGAAACGCTGAGGCTCCGGGTCTTCCAATGAAGAACTGTATTTAGCTCACCTTTCTGCAGCTTCAAGGGCATGGCCCTGACACAGCTCAGGTCTGTGAGGGCCTCATGGCAGATGCATTGTCAGGGTAAGTGCATGTGTGAGAAGGAGCAATCACAAGGGGGAGAAAGGAAGCCCAAACATGGAGGGTGTCTTCTGTCATTACTTCTTCACTGACAACTAAGTGTCTCTGGAAACCTGCTTTAGTGCCTCCTTTGAGAACCACCCCAATAACTGAACTAATTCCCTTGAGTTCCACCTCACGTCTCACATTGCACTCTGAGGAAAAGGCTTTTGAACACACAAACCACGAGTGATAAACTCAAAAATGCAACCATATCAGGGACCAATATCAAGTCCTAGTTGAGAGAAAACATACAGAGGCCCCCACTAAAGTGGGTCAAAGAGAAAATCTTTGTCACTTTGTCAGTGTGTGTGTGTGTGTGTGTGTGTGTGTGTGTGTGTGTGTAATTAGTAGAAACACTAAAGCACTGTCAGCTCTACCATTTGTGGAGTTCAGAACAAATAAAAACACATGCTCTTATTTAAATATTGACAATAACTGGAAGATGCAACAAAAGAGAATTAGACTGGTAAGTTCAGTCTATGGCCTGTGTGACTCCCCAGCAGCAATAGGAAGCATGAAGCTCAACATTACATAAAGAGACAAAGCAATTTACGTTATTTATTGAAGGTATAACAATAAGGAGTACTAGAAAGTTGCTAATAGTTGGGATCATCAGAAGAAAACAATGAAAGGAACACATGCAGGGAGATCTGTTATGCACACAAAAGCCTTGAAGAGGCTCCGGGCCATTTATGTGAATACTCTTTTTAAATGCATCGATCTGTATTAGGGACCAGTTTTCAACCAGAACCTTTCTGTTGAGACTTGGTATATTTCAAGAGTGTTGCAGAGCTAGGTAGATTCCTTATGTTATTCTCTTGTTCTTTCTGACTCTTTCAGCTTTTTCAAATATGCCAGATAGAATGCTGGATTCTTGCCCAGGTTAACATGGGTCTAGACATTCAAACACTACCAGCTGATGTAACAGATAAGCCCTTCAGTGCTGAATGCAGCAAAACTTTTTAGGCAATTATAGACTTTTCACTTAAATCAATGCTGGGGGAAAATATCACTTATCAGTTTCTTTTTAAAAGATTTACTTATTTATGTTATGTGTGTGCCTGTGCCTGCATGCACACATGTGTACTACACATGTGCAGGTACCTGCAGAAACAGAAGAGAGCATCAGATTCCTTGGCACTGGAAATAAAGGAGGTGGTGGGTTGCTTGATGTGGTTACTCAGAACCAAATCGACGCTCTCTACAAGAGAAGCAGATCTCTTAATGGCTGAGCCACACGTTTAGCTCATTATCAGTTTTTTACTAAACTTGTCAAATCAATATTCAAGAAATTCCTCCGAGAACTTGGTGTTTTATCTGTTATAATTAAAATTTTAAATTGGGGAGATTGCTCGGTAAGTAAAGTGCTTGCTGTCTGAGCTCAAGAGTCTGAGTTAGGATCGACAGCACCCAAATATAAGGTAAGGACTCAGTAACGCCTATATCTATAGCCCCAAATGCTAGGAAAATGGAAACAGATGAATCCTTAGCATTTACTGATCAGCTGGTTAGCATAATCTATATGCTCCAGGTTCACTGAGAAGGGAAAGGAAAAATTTAAGCGTTCCTTTTTAGGAATATTTATGGAAACAGGAGATCACTAAAGAGCAGATCAAAGTCTTTTTTTTTTTTATTAGATATTTTCTTTATTTACATTTAAATTTTCCCTTTCCCAGGTTCCTCTCCAAAAAACAAACAAACAAACAAAAACAACAAGAACAAACTCCTTTTGCCTCCCCCCTCCCCATGCCTGCCACCCCACCCTCTCCCACTTATTGGCCCTGGCATTCCCCTACACTGGGGCACAGAACCTTTACAAGGCCGAGGTCCTTTCCTCCTATTGATGATCGAATTTGCAATCCTCTACTATACACATGCTGCCAGAACATTCAGTCCCACCCTGTATAGTCCTTGATTGGTGGTTCCTGAGAGGTTCTGACAATACCTGACTAATACAGATGTAGAGGCTCACAACCATTCATTGAACTGAGTACACTGTCCCCAATGAAGGAGTTAGAGAAAGGTTCTATGGAGCTGAAGGGTTTGCAGCCCCTTAGGACGAACAACAATTACTAACTAGTACCCTCAGAGCTCCTAGGGACCCAACCACCAATCAAAGTCTTAAAAACAAAAATAAATGAGTCTATTGAAAGCACTAGCTATGACATAAGCACTATTGATGGAAGTGTCAAAAACAAACAAAACAAAAGAACCGCCCCCCCCCCAACTCAAACAAAATGAGGGTCCTTTAGGATCTGTCGGTTCTGTGACCAGTGAAGTGGTGAGTCATTTTGAATTGAGTATTTGATAAGCTGGAGATACAATCCTGAGATTCTAATATGAGGCAGCAATGTGAAGACAGTGTAAGGGAGTGTCCTTCATCAGAGCAACCAACTGCAGGCAATTTAGAGACATGTCTGTGGACATAAGAAATTCGTTTTCCAGTGAAGTCGGAATTTCAGAGGCCTCCATTGCCGACACCTAGTCTATCGAGTCCTACCCTAGTCCACTGGCTCATCAGGACTTGAGTCTACAAATGCTCTCCTTACATACGACACAGAGGCTCTTGTGTTTTACTGTATTTTCATCTGGAGTGTGCCTGACCTAAGGATAAGACACAGCTATTGTTCAGAGAGCTCTGTGAACCAAGCGGAGTCCAGGACCGTGACAAAACCAAGGTTTGTGTCAGATTTACAGCAACATCCTCCCCAGCCCCCTCCACCGCTCAGACTGAAGCGGAGGTCCTAGCCAGTGTGTTCGGAATTCCTCTAAACACACCTGCCCTGTTGCTGCTCCTGTAACATGTCCTTCCTCCCTGCCGTTCCTCCTTCTGATGCCGTGAGTTTGTGGCGTTTGGGAAAGGAAGTGGGAACCTCTACATCTCGCGTCTTGCTCTGATGGTGCTTTTTTCACGAAGATCCCACAGCCTCTGTATTTATTCTTCCTTTTTCTTTTTATCATTTAAGAACAAGTATTTTAGTACTTTGATAGGTCTCTGCATTGCCTTTTTTTTTTTTTTTTT
>JADRCD010215221.1:0-14579 GCA_019843815.1 Montemys delectorum
TTTGAGAGAATAAACACAATTGACAAAACCCAAGCTAAAAGAAAGGAAGGTGTTAAGAAGACACAAATTAATAAATTTAGAATTGAAAGGGGATACCAATGAAATTCTCGGGACCACTTGCAATATCTAAAAATTACAAATAAATTCCCAGAAATATAGCATCTGCCAAAATTAAATCAACTCAAACATACTTGTTCTAAGCAATGAGATTGAAGCAATGATGATGATGATGATGATGATAATGATGATGATGATGATGATGATGATGATGATGATGATGATGATAATAATAATAATAACAACAACAACAGGCCCAGATGGATTCACTACTGAATTCTACTGGACCTTCAAAAAATAACTTACACCAATATCCTCAAACTGTTCCATAAAACAAAAAAGAAAAGAATGTTCCCTAACTCATGTTTTGGGGCCAGATAAAGACACAACAACAAAGCTATAAGCAGTCACCCAGATGAATATGAATATAAAAATTTTCTATAAAGTAGACAAACTGAATTCATTAGTACATCAAAAGGACCATGATTCCCCACGATACAGTTGACTTATTTAAAAGTTTTGAGGATGATTTAACATATGCAAATCAAAAATATGATACATCAAATAAATAGACTCAACGACAGAAATCATGTGGTCATGTCAGTAGATACAAGAAAGGCCTTTGACAAAGTTTGACATCTCCTCATGCTAAAAGTCTTGAATAAACTAGGAACAAGAGGAATATAATTCACCATAATAAAATCCTACATATGATGATCTTTTGACCAACGTTAATAGTGAGGGAAACCTAAAACATTTTCTCTAAAATCAGAAATGAGACAGGATACCCATGCTTTCCAACCTTACTCAAAATAGTGCTCCAAGATTTAACTATAGTAGTGAGATAAGAGAAAGAAATAAAAGGGTATAGATATAAATGGGAGAAATTCAATTATCCCTATGTGTTAACAATATGATTCTATACTTAATAGCACCCATGTGGTCTAGCAGAAGATTCTTAAAGCTGATCAACCCTTTCTACAAAGTAGCAGGATTAAATCAATGTATAATAATCAGTAGTTTTCTACATAATAATAATAAACATGATGAGACAAAAATCAAGGAAGTAATCTCACTTCAATTGGCATTCAAAAATAAGTGCCTTGTAGTTATCGTGACCAAGGAAGCAACCGGTGTTTATAGGCTATGAAGCAGTTACTGTCTAAATCATAGAGATGTTCCCTGAAATTAAAGACATGCAAGGTTCCATTCCCTTCAGAAAATCTGCCACATTTAGGATGTGAGTGTAAATTCAAGTCGACAGGTTGTCAGGAGCCAACAAGCTAATAACTAGAAGGTGATCTTCCTGAGATAAATTTACCTTGTATTATAATCCATGACTGATTTGCTCCCACAAGCAAGGTCCAAGAGAAATTCGTTTCAGGAAAGATCCCTGCTATTAATATGCTTTTCTTGTTATTATTAATATATATAACAATCCCTGTGTATTAGCCCACCCTTTTGGACAGATCTCTGTAGAACAACAAAGATTACTATCTTGTAGTGATGCTATATAGACAAATAGATGACTTTTTTTTTTTTTTTTGGTCTTTCGAGACAGGGTTTCTCTGTGTAGCCCTGGCTCTCCTGGAACTCACTCTGTTGACCAGACTGGCCTCAGACTCAGAAATCCTCCTGCCTCTGCCTCCCAAGTGCTGGGATCAAAGGTGTGTGCCACCACTGTCCAGCGACTTCTTAATTGCTGATGATGATCCTATAAGAATTTCTAAAATTATATCAATATTTATTAAGCTCTTTTATAGTGGTATTGCTATTAGGTTCCCTCTGATAATGAAATCTGCAATAAGAACTCTGCCAGTCTTTAGTCCCATGAGTTAATGGCTTCTGAGATAGCAAGCAGGCATCTACTACTCAGAGTACATTCCAAGAGGTTGTAAAACCTTTAACCAAAGGTCCTAAAAGGGGGACTAATGATTTACTATAGGTTCAAGGATAGAAGATAAAAGATTGACTGGGTTTATCTATACAAAACTTCACTAATACTTAATCACAAAAAGTTATTGTTGTTAACTCACCATAAACCTGTTGAGCTAGGGACAGATAATGAATATTTAGCCAGATAATTACTCCTAGTGGACATACATGTAAACATTATCTGTTGTAACTTTATATTTGATTTATGATTTGAATTTATGTGTAAACTTGTAGTGAACTTTTTACCATGTGACCATGTATTCTGAAAGATGAATAAGTGCTGAGGACAAAGAGAGGAGAGCATTATCCTTTCTCATGTTTTTCTTAGCATTCTCCTAATCCCTTTTTCTTAGCATTACTTATCCTGCTTTTCTTAGATTCCCTCATCATCCCCTTTTTCTTAGAGATCCTTATCTCCCTTTTTGTTAGGCCCTGATTCCTTTTTTCTCTGAGAGCTTTCATAGGAAATTTTTAAAACTTAGAAATAAGAGCTAAAACCACTTTCCAGGATGTCCCTATTTCTTTCTGCAATTTCAACTAACAGGCTAGATAGAAGTTAAAGCTGGGCAGTCCCTGCAAAGATAGAACAAAATAGCCTCCCACCCCACCCTCACCATTAGGCTACAAGTGTTAGTTGCCTAGCCATTGGCTTTAAACCCTCAGAACAAGCAAGAAAGTTTTTAAGACCTTTTAAAAGCTATCAACAATAATTTAGTATAGTTAGAGAGCTAGAATGTCCAGAGATCATCCATCATTAAATATACATCTGAGTCTGACTCTGTATCTCATTTCAACCTGCTCCAGGCTGGGAGGCTCTTGCAATTTTTGTGTCATGTAGAGGTGAATTTAGGACTACAGTAGTTTGATCTAACACTTCAGAAACAGGAAACAAGTATCTGCTTGTAATACTAATCTTTTCCCTGTTGCCTATAGTGCATACCCCATAATATAGTCTTTATGGTGTATTTAAGGTGCTGGCTTCCATGCTGCATAAAATGAGTTCAGGATGGTCCAGCTAAGAGTCCTGGCTATTGAATGTTCACTGATAGATACTTTTAAATGAATTCTGAATCACTAAATTCATTTGATTCAGGAGGTCGTGGGTGTCATTAAGCTTTCAAACCATTCACATTCTTGTAACTGACATTTACTGAGGTTAAAATGTGCTTGGAGACAGAGGGAAAGCCCATATATTTCTAGAGTGGTGGCTTCCACAATCTGACCCAATGACCCCAGAGGTCCTCAAGGCCTTCATAGTGCCTACAGCAACATTCTCATCACTGTATTACATTCACATTTACACTGAACATTTGAAACCACAATGGGTCAAGCTGCTAAACCTTTAGTATGATTCTAACAGGAACACCTAGCTCTTTAACAGTCATTGTATGCCTCATTGGAAAATAACAATAAATACAAATTTTTGAGCATTTAAATGCTACTTGTGTGGCTGGAGAGATGGCTCTGTGGTTAAGAGCACGGACTGTTGTTCCAGAGGACCAAGGTTCACATTCTAGCACTTATCTGGCAACTCATAATTATCTTTAACTCCAGAGAATCTATCACATCCTTCCAACCTCTTTGGACATGAAGCACTCAAGTAGTTCATAGATATATTTATTGGCAAAGCACCTATACAAATACTGTTGAAAGCTATTTGAACTTTAGAGCATATTTTGTTTTATTATGTGTGTTTAAGTGTCTGTGCTAGTGTATATAGAGGCCAGACGACTACCTTGGGTATGTATCATCATATTCAGAAGATTAGTCTACTTTGTTTGAGACAAAGGTCTTTCATTGGTCTTGAGCTTAATAACTACTCTAGACTGGTGGCCCCTGACATTCAGGCATGGTTCAGACCCTCAGAGGTGGCTTGGACTCCTTGGCATTGAGATTATAAGTGTGTGCCACCACACTTATCATCTTTTAAATGGGTTCTGAAGATTAGCACAGGTCTTCCATACCTGTCAGGAACACTTCATGGACTGATCTGCATACCCAGTCAGAACATGTCTGATGGAGTTATGAAAACTATTCATTTTATTTTGTCATTGAATATATGTCTTTTATATTTTGTGAAACAAAATGAGAACTAGGTAGAGCATTCCGCTCTCTGGCACTGTCTCATACTGTCTTAGAGAAAGTGCTTGTGAGATTATTTGAATTGCCAGCTGAAATAGCTGTGTTTTCCACAGAATGCCAGTTTTAGTTGAATGAACACCAACAAATCATGATTATTTCAAGCTGGGTATTTGGCAGGCATTTTACTGAAGATGAATGAAGTAAACCTATCATTTCTAGAAAAGCAGCTGTCCATATTTGTTGCCAAGAGCGAAATTCAATTTTCTTAGTGGAGATTAAAGTTTCAGACAGTCTCCCCGTGAACAGTGAGTGACTTGTGATCAGATCAGTGGTAATGAACGATGTTGATTGTGGTTTTTTTAAAAAAAAAATGCAATTTTTTTAAATGGTCAATGAAAAACAATTAGGAGAGCCACATAAACATTGTTAACTATTGTATTCCAAATGACCAATGCATATCTTCAAAGTCAACCATGAATTTTTGTTTTAAAATCTACTTTTAAAATTCTATTATCTTCCTCTCAGAGAGATCCATATGTCTTCTCCTAGTCCCTTCCTCTGTACCTGTATTTCTGGGTCCATGGTTCATTTTGTTATGTTTTATTATGGTCTCCTAAGAAGCCTGCTCTTTTCTAATGAGAGACAGAAAGGGAGTAGATCCAGATAGGAGGGAAGGTCGGAAGGAACTTGGAGTTATAGAGAGAAGGGAAACTGTAATCAGGATATTGTATGAGAAAAAAATCTATTTTCAATAAAAAGGGGAAATCTATTCAAATTATGTAATAAAAACAATTTTAATAGAACCAAATATAAAATGGGTATTTTTTATTTTTTTTATTTTTATTTCTTGCTGCAAAGTAGTTGAATTTTCTCTGTGCTCTTGGGCACAGTGGGGATGTTACTTTAAGCTGTTAACTCTAGGTAATGTTAAAGTAATTGTCTCAAATTTTACCCTGAGTTTGGGGCCAAGATGGCAATTATAGAGGAGCTAAATTTGGATCTACGTGGCATGTTCACAAATCCAAAAGTCATGCTCTATTATGTGGTCCCAAATTGGATTCAGACAGTTTAATTATATATGAAAGATAAATCATCCCTAGGAGGTAGTTTCCTTAGACAAAGTCAGTCTGAGATCCCATTGAAATAATTACTGACAAAGGCCACATGGTACTGACCTGGATGGCTATACCAATCATCTATGCCTAGCATCTATCCTAAATGGTAAGGATTTGGGGCTTATTTCAATCATTTATTTTTTACTTGAAAATTGATCCTTTTCTCATTCAATATATCCTGATTAGACTTTCCTGTCCCAGTTACTCCCTATCTCTCCTCTTCTCTGGATCCACTCCCTTTCTGTCGCTCACTAGAAATTAACAGGCTTCTAGTCAGGAGTCCCCATGAAATTACTAACCTAATAGGTATAATACGCATGCAAAGTACCCGGTGCAGACCCACATAAGCCCTGTGGTTGTTGCTTCAGTCTCTGTGAGCTCATATGTGATTTACTTAGTTGATTCAAAGGGCCTCGTTTCTTACAATCTTTCCATCTCCTCTTCCACAGGATTCCCTGAGCTCTAAAGGGAGGAATTTCATGGATATCTGGCTGTGGGTCCCTGCATCTGTTCCCATCTTTCCCCCAGAAAGATCCTTTCTGATGATGACTAGATAAAGCACTGATCTATGATTATAGAAGAATGTTATCAGAAGAATACTATTAGAAATCATTTTATTGATTTTTTTTATACCAGCTATCTTTGGTTTTCCCTAGGTCTATGTGTTACCTACTCTCTCCTTCTTGTGGGCCAGTGGACTGTGAGAGGAAGCCTGAGAGGAAGCCTGGTAAGGTTGAGCTGGGTTGGAAGCCTAACCCTAACCCAAAGGGCCAATAGGAGCTTCACTTAGTCCTGACACCAGGTCCCTGTCATGTAATAAAAGCCCCCCATAGAGAGAGTTGTGACCATCAATCATGTAGGAGCAAGCATGTAGATGAGGCATCCCTAACATCTAAGACCATGCCAGTAGGAAGCACCTGCTGTCAGACCCCAGACCACCCCAAAACTGTATATAAGACCCTACTGAGAAGGAATAAAGGTGGGTGAGAATTACTACACCACCTGAGAGCATCTGTTGTATAAGAGCTGTAACACTTCCTGGGAAGAGAACGCTTTCCCAAAGGTTTCACTCCTAGAAGCTCCCCTGGGCCTCACTCGCTCAGCACAACCAGTGCAGCTTCTCAAAGCCACGGGGGCAGCAGCAGCAGGGGTAGGGGAGGTGGGGAGGAGGGGGAGCAGGGGGGAGGCAGAGGGGGTGCAGTAGTGGCACCAGAGCAGCTTCGGTTGTTGTACTTCCCCCTCCCTGCTCTTGCCCTTTCCCCTTCACTTGAATGCTCTCTCCTGGCCAGCTCAGAGACCTCCACTATCCGGTGCACCGACCAGCAGTTCTTAGTTGGCCAACAAATTTTGAGTATGGGCTCCTTTTTGTTGAATGAGCCTTAAGCATATTCAGACATTGGTTGGCTACTCCCACATGTTTGGTGCCACCATTGCCCTAGTATATTTTGCAGCAGGACAGACTATGTAGATCAAAGGTTTTGTGGCTGAATTGGTGGTGTACACATTTCTCTTTCAGTAGCCTGCAGCTAACCTTCCTTCACCAAAGAGACTAGAACATAGGATGAAGACTCCAGGTAGGTACCAGCTAAATCATGTTCATTGAATTGTCTGAATGTTGTCTCCTGCAAAAGGACCTTGCTGTCACTTTGCTGAGAGCAACCTCTGTCTTGGCAACAGCGTGGGTTGTCTGGTGATTTCCATGGGACACACTTGGCCAACAATTCCGTTGAGTGCAACCCAGTTTTCCTCTGGAAGCCTTGCCTGGTTAGAAGAGATGTCCAGTTGAGATTCGGTATCCTCTACAACTAGGAATCCTCATTAGGACCACCTTCATAGTTTTAAGGAAGTTTTCACTGTTCTAGATTTCCACACTACATACCAAATGTCTTCCCAGTTCCAGGCATCTATCCCCACACTCTCTCCTTCCACCCTATCTCCTCCCATACACATGATCCCTCCTGTTCCCATCTCCATAAACTCTATTCTACTTCCCCTTCCCATATGTCCCCCATTAGGCCCATTCTCTTCATCTAATCTCTCTGGGTCTATGAATTGTAGCTTGGTTAACATATACTTAACAGCTAATATCCACTTGTAAGTGAATACATACCATATTTGTCTTTCTGGGTCTTGCTTACCTCATTTAGGTTGATGTTTTTCCAGTTTCATCCATTTGCCTACAAATTTCATAATTTTTTAAAACTCTTTTTGGTTCTTTGTGAATTTCATACTGTGTATCCCACTCATCTATCATGTATCTCACTCATCTATCTGACCATTGTACCTGCTCTCCACCAACAGAGAAAAAGAAATCTCATTGTGGAAGCTGTAGTGTGTCACAGCATGTTCCACAGTATACCCTTTGGTTCATATTTTTTGCTTGCATATGTTCATTGCAATGACTCATTGGTCTGGTATGAGGCCTCTGGCTGCTGCTACTCTATCAGTAATGAGATTCATCTCAGATATCCTGTTGTTTCCATGTGCCATGGAGATCCTGTAGTCTTGGATCTATAGGACCAGCCTCTTTATGCACTCCAGAAATTTGATGGGGTAGATGTTGGGGTGGGCAAATTCAAAGCCCTGGATCTGGGCCTGAGAGATATCGAAGCTAATTTACCCACCAGATTTACAGCTCTCATGCCCGCAGGGCTGCCTAAGTAGCAACCACCCCCATCCCAGCCTCTACACCAGCCTCCAACCTTCCACCCCACCTCCTACCCCCAAATGCCTGCAACTAGAGCCGAGGGCCCACTTTCCTGACTGCTGCAGCTAGTAATGGACAGGGCCAGTTTTCCTACTCTAATGACCCCAGGGCCAGAACTCCTACCTGACACAAGTGGCTATGGTCAAGAGGCAAAGAAGGGGTTGTTTTAAGTTTCTCTCCATTAATTTTGATGTTGGCAATCGGCTTGCTGTAATTTGCTTTTATTATGTTTAGGTATGTTCCTTGTATACTTAGTCTCTCTAGGAATTTTATCATGAAATAAGTTTTTTATCATGTCAGCGGTCTTTTCTGCATCTAATGAGATGATTCTGTGGCTTTTTCTCAGTTTGTTTATATAGGGAATTACATTTACCAATCCTCAAATATTGAATCATCCCTGCATCTCCAAGATGAAACCTACTTGATCATAGTGGGTGATCTTTTGATGTGTTCTTGGATTCAGTTTGCAAGGACTTTATTGGGGATTTTGGCACCTATATCCATAAGGGAAATTATTCTGTAATTCTCTTTCTTTGTTGAGTCTTTATGTGGTTTGGGAATCAGGGTAACTCTAGCCTCATAAAATGAATTGGCCAATGTTCCTTGCTTCTATTTGTAGAATAATTTGAGAAGTATTGGCATTAAGTCTTCTTTGAAAATATGGTAGAATTTGGCACTAAAACTATCTGGCCTTGGGCTTTTGTTGTCTGGGAGACTTTTAATTGCTGCTTCTACTTCATTACTGGTAATAGATCTATTTAAATTATCTATCTGGTCTTGATTTAGCTTTGGTAAGTGGTACTTATTAAGAAAATTATCCATTTCCTTTAGGTTTTCCAGTTTTATGGAGTACAGATTTGTAAAACGTGTTCTTATGATTCTCTGAATGTCCTCGGTCTGATGTTATGCTTCCCTTTTAGTTTCTGATATTGATAATTCAGGTATTCTCTCTTTATCTTTTAGATAGTTGGATAGACCATATTGTTGATTTTCTCAAAGAACTAACTCTTTCATTAATTCTTTATCACTGCTTG
This sequence comes from Montemys delectorum, assembly GCA_019843815.1. Classification (NCBI taxonomy): domain Eukaryota; kingdom Metazoa; phylum Chordata; class Mammalia; order Rodentia; family Muridae; genus Montemys; species Montemys delectorum. The sequence goes on from JADRCD010215221.1 coordinate 8,931, forward strand.
CATTGTGACCCATTAGTTTGGGTGTGTTATGTATTCCTTTTCACTGAATTCTAGAAAGACTATTTTCTTTATTTCTGTCTTGACTCATTTTTCATTTAGAAGAGAGTTTCCATGAGTTTTTAGGCTTTCTATTGTTTCTGTTGTTGATGATATCTACCTTTAATCCATGGTGATTTGATAAGATGCAAGGAGATATTTCAATTTTCTTGATTCTGTTGAAATTTGCTTTGTGTCCAAGTATATGGTTAATTTTGGGAAAAGTTCCATGAGGTACTGAGAAAGCATATTATTTTGTGTGGTGGTGAAATTCTATAAATAATCTATTAGATCCATTTGGTTTATTTTGCCTATTAGCTCTAGGATTTCTCTGTTTAGTTTTTGTCTAGATGAACTGTCCATTGGTGAAAGTGGGGTATTGATATCTCCCAATTATCAATCTATGAAGGGCAATACGTGATTTAATTAATATGTAATTTAATATGTGTTTTTGTTTTGTCTTCTTTTGTTTTGTTTTCTTTTGTTTTGTTTTTACAAACTTGGATGGCCTTGTGTTTTGGGCATAGATGTTAAAAATTGAAATCATCTTGGTGAATTTTGATGAGTATGTAGTGTCCTCTATTTCTTCTGATTATTTTTGGTTTGAAGTCTATTTTTTTAGACACTTAAATGTCTACATCAGTTTCTTCTTAGGTCCATTTGCATGATATATCTTTTTCCAACACTTTACTCTGAGATAATGTCTAACCTTAATGTTGAGGTGTGTTTCCTGGATGCAACAGGATGGATCCTATTTTCATATCCATTCTGTTAGTCTGTACCATTTTTAAAGATTTATTTATTTATTTATTTATTTATTTAATGTATATGAGTACACTGTAGCTATCTTGAGAGGCACCAGAATAGGGCATTGGATCCCATTACAGATGGTTGTGAGCTACCATGCGGTTGCTAAGAATTAAACTCAGGACCTCTGGAAGAGCAGTCAGTGCTCTTAACTGCTGAACCATCTCTTCAGCCTATTTGTGTCTTTTTATTGGGGAAATTAAGAACATTGATGTTGGAAGATACCACTGATCAATGATTGTTGATTTTTGTTTTTTTTTTTTGTTTTTGGTGGTGGTGGTGAGGGTGATGATGGTGTGTGTATGAATGCTTCCCTTCTTCTGTTTTTGTTGATTTGAGATTATTGTTGCCTGTATTTTCTTGGTTATATTTAACCCCTTTGGTTTGGAGTTTTCATTTCTAGTACTTTCTATAAAATTGGATTTGTAGATACATATTGTTTAATGTATCTACAGTATATCTATGTTAGAATATTCAGGGCTTGCTGGGATAGAATAGCTTTACTCTGATGGATTTTTATCTGGTGGTTAATTTTATCATGGAGTATCTTATTTTTTCCATCTATGTTGATTGATAGTTTGGATGATTATAGTAATCTAGGCTAGTATCTGTGCTTTCTTCAAATCTACACTACATCTATACAGAACCTTCTGGATTTTTAGACTCTCCATTGAGAAATCAGGTATAATTTTAATAGGTCTGCCTTTATATATTACTTGGCCTTTTCCCCCTTTTAGCTTTTAATATTCTTTTTTGTTTGATGTTTAACATTTTAATTATTATGCAGTAAAGGGACTTTCTTTTCTGATCTAATCTATTTGGTGTTGCATATGCTTCCTGTATCTTGATGGGCATATTCTTCTTTAGGTTAGGAAAATTTTCTTCTGTGATTTTGTTGAAAATATTTTCTGGACCTTTGAGCTGGGAATCTTCCCCTTCTATTCCTAATATCCTTAAGTTTGGACTTTTCATAGTGTCTCATATTTCCTGAAAGTTTTGTGTCAGAAATAGTTTAGATTTAACATTTTTCTTTGACTGAGGTATTCACTTCTTCTATTGTATCTTTAGTGCCTGATACTCTCTTTTCTATCTCTCTGTAGTTTCTGTTTGAGTTCCTCAATTTTTTTTCATTTCCAGAGTTCCCTCAGTTTGTGTTTTCTTTACTGCTTCCATTTTGTTAAACAGTTTCATTCATTTTCCTTCCATTGTTTATATTTTTTGGTGGTCTTCAAGAGATGTATTAATTTCCTCCAATGTTTGTGTTTTCGTTGGTTTCTATAAGGGATTTATTTATTTCTTCTTTAAGGACCTCTATCATCTCTATGTAGTTGGAAGAGGGAGGGGGAGGAACAAGAGAAAGTCTATAGGCAGCATCCCTAGCTTTCATGCTGGTTTGGCCTATGGTTGATTAGGAGATTCCTACTGGATTTGGAAGTCAATCATTCATTTTCAACATCCATTCAACAAATATTTATGGACTTCTACAACATGCCAGGAGAATCAGATTTGTTCTGAATTTAATCAAGTATAACTATCAGGCCTTCTCATTTGCATAAGTCCTGTCCATGGATTTGTATGTGTGCTGAGTAAGGTTATTTATCCACATTGCTTAAAATTATGTCTTCCACTTTAGCCTCTTTTCCTGTTGTCATTATGATGTTTGAAGGAAAGTAAGTGCTGCATTTTGGAGACTCATCTTAAGTTGAGATTTTGATTCATGCATGGTGGATTTGATGAGATGACATCCTGTGGTTGAATGCTTACATTACCAGGAGCTCAGTTTAAATGGAATATTCTTACTGTTCACAGTACTATTAAAGTTTGGATCTGAAATGTCAACCACAGGCTACTTCCCAGCTTGTGAAATTACTTTAAAAGCTGTGGAGCTTTTAGTATGTGGCGTCTGGCTGGCAGACAGAGATCCTTCAGTAGAACTTTGAAAGTTATCCCTGGCCCTGGTTCTGCCAGTGTGTCCTGTTTCTTGCTCTACCACAGTGGGAGAGCCTCTGCAGTACATGGCCACCACCATGATGGGCTGGAATCTTTCTGAAATCAGGAGCCAAGTTAAACCTTTCCTCTATTAAGTCCTTTATGTTAGGTGTTTCTCACAGAAATGAAAAACATATCTAAAGTGTATGCCAGACCATATATAGTCATATTATAATGTCCCCAGCTGGATAGTGTTTCTCAGGCTACTTTCAGTGGAGCCTTGACATAAGAAGTGTGGAGACAAAATAAAGAGCATAAAATTTTTTTCCCTGATTCTTTTCATCCACTTATTCTTTCAAAAGTACTTGCATGAAGATCTTGGATGTTACCAGTTACAGACTTTCCTGAAATATCATCAATAAATAAGCAAAGTTCAGTCAACCATACTAGGAAGGAAACCACACTGTTTTGATAGTCTCTATACATAAAATATTGTTAAATTTATTGCTTCCTGTGTTATTTATGAAAACATGTGCTAATATTTCTGTCTGGTAGAAAATGTGTGTACTTTCCATTGCTGCTCTGTCAAAGTTAACTTGAAATATATTTAAGACTATGTTAAATGTATATAAACTTTAAAATGTGTCATCTTCCTACACATTACAGCTATTTTTATTACAATATTTTGTCACTTACAATTATTTTGCCTTTTATGTTGACTTCATTTGATACAATAGTGGCAAGGTCACTTCCTTTTCCATGTTCATTCTTTTGTTTTAATTATTCCATAGTCCTGTTTTAAATGTGACTCTTTGGAGATTATACATCTGGGATCCATGTTTTTAATCCATTCTGAGACCTTTTGTGGTTCAGAGGAGTTTTGTTATTGTTTTGTTGTTGCTACTACTGTTGTGCTGTTGTTGTCATTGTTTGGACTATCTATTCTCTTGACATTCAATTAATGTAGTAATTAATGATTATTGATGTGGTCAGAGCCTAAATAACTAACCATCTTAGCACAAACTCTCTGTTCACTGGGCCTTTTTGTCTATTGTTTGGTTGCTGGAAGATTGATCACTTGATTGATTAGTTGGTTGCACTGGTTAATTGGTTGGTTGGCTGCTGCTTTGGCTGGCTGATTGGTTAGTTAGCTGCCGGATTGGTTGGTTAGTTGGTTGGTTGGCTGAATTGTTTGGGATGTTTGGCTGATTACCTTATTGGGTTAGGTTGATGTTGCTTACTTGGTTGGTTGACTCATAGGTTGGTCTAGTTTTGTTACTTTCTGTCATCAAGCAGGTATATAGTAGAGGATTGCAAATTCGATCATCAATAGGAGGAAAGGACCTCAGCCTTGTGAAGGTTTTGTGCCCCAGTGTAGGGGAATGCCAGGGCCAATAAGTGGGAGAGGGTGGGGTGGCAGGCATGGGGAAGGGGGAGGCAAAAGGGGTTTGTTCTTGCTTTTGTTTGTTTGTTTGTTTGTTTGTTTGTTTTGGAGAGGAAAAGGGGAAAGGGAAAATGTACATGTAAATAAAGAAAATACCTAATTAAAAAAAAGATTATTTCACTTGTTTTAATGTTTATTTATGCTCCCATTTATTACCATGCAAACTGTGTTCACTTTTTTAGGTACTTCAGGGATTATTACAGAGATGATAATATGGATTATCCAAGTCTAATCTGACCTAAAGTTGATGCTGATTTTATTCAACCTCAGAAGCTATCCTTGGTCTAGAAAATTCCTCACTGGTGTGCCCAGAGGCTTGTCTTCTAATTAATTCTATAGTCTCCCAAATTGACAGAATACTACCACAAAGATCATAATTTCCCTGGCATCCAATATGGCGCTGAGAGATAAAATGTGTCATTAGCCAGCTAAGTAATCTCTAAAAGAGACTCCATGTTTCCTTTAGACAGCTAAGTGGATGAGATTGATTGGTTCCAATAATCAAGTTAGGCTTTATTTACTTCACTCCTATTTAAAACAATGTCTCAAAAAGAAAAACTGGTTAGGCCTTACCTACAAGTGTTGCCGGACTTAGGAAAGCACCATCATAGTTTCAAGAGGGAAAACTCCCAGCAAAAAGCAGAAACTAGAAAACATGTCTTGAGCAAGAAAGTTACTTTCTCAAGCTGGAGTGTATTTATGCCAATAATGCTTAGTGGGTTTGTTTGGGTAGTAATATAAAGTGAAAAAGACAGACAGACTGACAGACAGACTGACAGACAGAGACACAGAGACAGAGACAGAGAAAGAGACAGAGAGGCCTCCAGTCCTGATCTGTTTTCCATTAGGGAACTTAGCCCTAATGTACCACGTTTTACATCATTTTCATTTACCTGAACAGTTAGTGAACATCTTACGCTTTCATTGAACCATTTTCTGCACATACACTTGTCTGCCAAGACAGAACTGAACTTCTGGGCAGAAGTACAAAGAACTATAACTTCCTGAGGTCGGCAGTGCAAGCCTAGCAGGCAATATCCTTTCACCTAATGTCCATATCCCATTTTCTTTCAGTAATGATTTCAGTGACATCCACTAATTGTCAAACAGTGAATGTTGACTTAGATATGTCCTTACCTTCGGAAAGCTTAGTTAAATGTAGCAGTTTCCAGATATGTTTGAACAAGTGTCTTCAACACTTGCTTTTGTACAACTAGGAGTTACAGAAAAGCATCTGTACTCATCACTAATGATACAAAACCCCTTACCAAAATAAATTATGAATAATGATACACTTAAAAGACATTTTAAGCTGGGCAGTGGCGGTGCAGCACTTGGGAGGCAGAGGCAGGCGGATTTCTGAGTTCGAGGCCAGGCTGGTCTACAGAGTGAGTTCCAAGACAGCCAGGGCTAAACAGAGAAACTCTGTCTCG
>JADRCD010215221.1:22380-33838 GCA_019843815.1 Montemys delectorum
GTGAAATACTGTGTCAGTCAGAAGGGAAATGGTAGCATTCATGCAATACACAGAGAACCTTCAAGCACAGGTGGCCATGGAAACCAGACCCTTGTGAGGGCGCATGTAACAGTTAGACCTACTTATATCAAAAAGTCCACAAAAAAACTAAGGGTGTGGGGAGAGTCCAGCAAGATGGTTCAGTGGATAAAGGTGTTTATCACCAAGCCTTACAACTTGAGTTCTGTCCCTACTAGTCACTTAGTGGAAAGAGAGAACTGTTGCCCTCAATTTGTCCTCTTACTTCCACATGTGCACCATGTCATGTGCATGCCTGCACACATGCCACACTCATGTACACCATCATGAATGCATAAGTAAATAAGTAAATAAAGGAAACCCTCAATCTGGAAGTGGCTTGTCATTTTGGCTTTTAGAGTCTTCGATCTAAAACACAAGGATTTTGAAGTTCATTCCCCTCTTTCATAAAAATGTAGTGAATTCATTCTCTTGGGGTCTCAGAATCATTCTCAAGATCTGGAAGTTTTCTGTTTTGATTTAATTCATGGCCTGACTCCAGCCCTCCATTTGTTTGGCAGAAGTGATTATGCAAAAGTTATATAATCTGTATTTATGGTGTTTAAATCATTCAGAAAAAGTGTCCTTGAGAGTTCAGTTGCCAAGCTTTTTACATATATATTTGATTAGCATAATTGATTAAGCTATAAATACATCTATAAAATTAAACACAGTCTTTTGTTATCTAAATATGTAGATGACAGATAGGCAGGAAATCTATGCAACCCAACACTTACCCAGTTCCAAGGACAATAACTACTTATATTATAAGACCTCATCTGGAACCAGCTTATTATCATTAGTGTATCATAACCTCCTAGTTTTATATCTTCTACAAAAGTATGGTCTCAGTTAACTTTCCCAGAAGCTGCAATGTGGGCAAGAAGCAAATTATTTGCATACAGATGAACAACACTGGGAATAGCAAGATGGCTCACTGAAAGCCCTATACCCAGTAAATGGTGGGGTCAGGGAAAAGCAGTTTATCTTCTCAAAGTCCAGGTCATATTTTTAAAAAAGGTCTTCATACAAGCCTCTTGAGTTCATGTAGAACCTATCAAGCTGAGAATGTGCAAAAGGGACTGATGATTGGATACATTTTGTTACACAAAGTCTGCAAGTGAAGAAAACACTCATGCTGATGAAATCACTTGCCACGATGAAGTCATCTGCCAGGTTGTGAATAGCTTCTCTGGAGGCCATATGATAAGAACTGTGGGCAGCCTCCAAAACCTAAGTATGGCACTCAGCCAACAGCCAACAAAATACTGGGTTGAGTTCTGCTGACAACCTGGTTGTGCATGCTATTCCCCAACCACGCTTCAGGTGATCGCACAGTCTAGTTGAGCATTCACCTTCTACATTTCCATTTGCAGGTTAGATATACCCAGGCTCCTGACCAACAGAAACATAATGTGTATTATTATTTTAAGCTCTCTGGTGTGTGGTAATTTGTTATATGACTAGAGAAAACTATTATTGAAACCAACCATAAAGTTATTTATAACTCCATCTTCCTCCCCTGGGGTTTTCCCCAATGGCAAGCTCATTTGCAGGCAGACCACCGGTAATTATGGTTGTGTGGAGGCAATCCATCTACAAAGAAGCTCCAGAAGCCATCCCAATCGCATGAAGGAATCTGCAAAGCTACAAGACAGAGGAATGCGGGCCCTCATATGCCAAGCTACTCTTCCACCTCTGAGCCACTATCTGGGAAAGAAAAGTACTTCCACACCATTGATGAGAATAGATTCAGAAATTGTAGAAACAGCTTGATCCACATACATATACTTAAAGAGAGGTTACCAGTGAGAATGAAGCCAGGGCTATTCCATAAAGTCCTCACACACACCCATTTATATATGAATGGAATCCAAAACTCAGCCTCCAATCAGTTGCCAAAAATAGTTCCCAGAGTGTAGACTGATCATCTATCTGTACAGGGTGATTCACCTGAAAATCTCATAAGTAAAGGGAGAACCTCTAAAGTGTGTATGTATGTGTATGTATGAATGGATGCATGCTATCAAAGGAGAAAAATGTTGGTTTGCCATTTGGTTGTAGAAATTTTTGGCTTTGAAAAACACACCACGACACTCACTTGGTTGGGGCTCCATTGCTCCCAGATTGAGAATGCCCAAGTCTACCCATTGATGAAGACTGATATGAGCTTCATAACTGAGGTCAGCTCAGTTGTTTTCCAGTTTTTCCCAACAACTCTGAGAAGCCATTGGCCTTGTATCTTAGAGCAGTTCTTCTAGATTTAGTGTGAAATTTCCTGCTAGCTACAGATGCTGTAGGGTACCTCCTTTCATCTTAGAGTCCAGAGGTTCGTGGGGTGGCAAATACTTAGACCTTTAACTCATTATATTTAAGCTATTACCTTTAAGTCATGAAGTCCCATGTGCTGAGAAGTTAGGCCCACCTGATTTTGGTAAAGGTTTTGGTATAACTATTAGGCCCATGGGTCTCAACATCATAGCCAAGAGCCAACTTATGATGCTTAACTACAGTTCCTTGCACAAGGCACAGTCCATGTGTTAACAGTGGTTTCCATCCAGAATTCCTTCCTCATGGCTGGCCTCCAGGCTGGAATGATTAGCTTGGCATGAAGTCCAACACTGTGCTGGCAGACCACACGTAAGATAAGAAGGAATTGGAATGGAAATCTGTCTTGGACCAAGATCGTAATGTGTCCTCCAGAGGTTGGAACCATCAAAGCTGACCCCTGATGGTGTCATCTGGTCTGAAGCCCCTTGCTTCTTTGAACTATAACCCTCATATTCATCATGACAATTGGAAGGGTCTCCAGCCACTTGAGGCTTTCTTTTTGTTGCCGTTGGCCTCATCTACTAAGGGAGAAGTGGAAGCAGGCAGCCTAGATTCTTAGGAAAGACTACTTATGAATGTTAATAGATAAAGAATGTTTCTTCCAGAACTTAAAGAGAACAACAGCAGCCTAAAATCTCACAAGCCATTACTGAATTCTTCCCTTAACAAAAGCCTGAAGACCCCACTCTAGCTGCTGAGTTCTCCCATGTACAAACTTTACTTGAGGATATGCTAAGAAATATGGTTCAGTCTCTAAGAGCTGATGGAACTACATTCTTTCATCTTCATTGGAATATACAGTTCTTAGAAGATAGTATATTCAATTAAATGGTGCTTATTTCATGCAGCTATGTCTAAGTTGCAGTCATAAGGTATAGGTCCCTTCTTATATTCGTTTCATGTGAAAATACTATTTTCTTGACTAAATATATCAGAAACAGCAAACATTAAAAAGTAAATTGTACTGGAAACAGCCAGGGGAAATGACAAATTCCTTACAAGACTTTTATCTCTTCTTAAACTTCTAAACACTGTATACAAGGGTGGCAAGGAAAGCTGATTAATCTTGGCAGCTGAGATTTTCAAAATTTGTATATGAAATATAGTTGACCACACATTGAAAAGGGGGAAGGATAGAAAGACCTTTGAGATTCATATGGAAAAAGTCTAATGCTGATTCTAGGTAGAGTATGAGATGTTAAGGGTATATAGCACAATTCTAGAGTAACTACTGAAGGCAGAAAACAGAAAATATTATTTGGTCTGTTCAGGCTACTTAAACAAAATACCACAGACTGGGAGCAGTTTGCACAGTTCTGGAGAATGGACATCCGAGATGAGGAAGCAAATAAGGTTTGTAAGGGTTTTCATATTGTGCTGCGGTGACTACCTTCTCCCTGTCTTCGTGTGGCTTCCCCTTGGTGTGTAAGCAGAATGGATAACCTTCCCCCATCTTTCTACATCCTTCTCTCTCTACCTAATGCCTTTTCTTTCAAGGGCCCCATTCCCATCATGAGGGCTCACCAGTGACCTCACCTAAATCAAAGTATATCTCAAATGTGTCATCTCTAAATATCAGGCAAGAGGTTAACATTCCAGCATATGAATGTAAGTGACATAATTAAATCCAGAAGATTTAAAAACAAGCAAACAAATGTAATACAGGGCTAGGTAGCTCAGTATGAGAATACAAGGCCCTGAGCACTGGAGACAGAGAGACAGAGAGAGAAAGAGAGAAAGAGAGAGAGAGAGAGAGAGAGAGAGAGAAGAAATGTGCTAACGATCCAAAAGATGGAAAGAGACAGAAAGTGGAAGAATGAAAACAAATGTCAAAATGATAGAACTATATCCAAACATATCAGGATTCACATGAAGCGAAGTTGTTTTGGAGACAAGGACACCCAGGCTCAGAGCCATGCTGTAATTTGACCACAGTACACAGATATAAGGGGCATAGCAACGTTCCAGCCTCGCTTGGCCCTGACTCCCAGATTCTGTCTAAAATGTGAAAAATTTTCATCACATTCTCCAAGTAGTCAGATCTCAGGCCTACTCACGGAAGGGGTACTTGTGGCCATGGTCAGAATCCAGATGTCAACATCCAGAGAGCCAATAGGTTTCTTTGCTCCAAATACCTGAATCCCTGAGATTCTGGGCGGAGCTCACCTCCTGGCTTTTACCTGGAACACAGAAGTATCCATACCCCTAAAGGCCAGCCTTTGAAGACAGGGACATCTTGCAGGCCCCTTGGAGTAAGTTCTAGGGGTTACCAAGACCCAGCCAGGAAGTCTCAATGGAACTTCACAACAGCCTCCTGCGAGTACAGAGCTGCCTTAGGCACTTGCCCTCTCTACCAATGCTGCCCTGGCTGTTTCTTCATCCATCAGGCTGATGGGAGAAAAGAACTCTCAACCGTTTCAACCATGACCTCAATAACTGCCCTGAGACAAAAGGTGCTGTCCTGGGTGGGACACACTGCTAGTATTCTCTCTCTGGGCCTAATTCAGGAAGAACCAGTTACCCCTGGTCCACCTTCAGGAAACTATCTGGTGGGTGTGCTTCCTAGAACTGGCTACACTTCCCTAAATCCCCAGAGAATAGATTCCTGCCAATCAGCCTCAGTGTAATTACAATAAGACCCCAGCATTTCTTTATAATAATAATAAACACAAGTGCCATCTGTCACGCATTTAATTGGCAGGCGAGGTAGCTTTTTATTATTCTTTTGATAATGCTGATAATGAATAGCATAGTGTGCCAGATCCTGTGCTAAGAACCTTTGGTGAATTCTTTCATGCAGTTCTCCCAGCAAACTTGTGTAGCAGGTAATATGACTCCCATTTTCTTAGTAAAAGGTCTGAGGCTCAAAGAAATGAGTCAACCAACACAAGCAAGTAAGAGTGAGGCCAGAACTGGAGGCTAATTCTGTCTCACTGAGAAAGATTATTCTGGTTGAAACATCTTAAAAGATGGCAATAGTATGCTAGTATGTTGTTTAGAAAACTGAGAATATTGTTATTTATTCTTTGACAACTTCATTCGTGCACATATGTGTTGTTCATTTCTCCTCTAACTCTGTCCTCTAACCCTCAGACTTCTCCCTCACGACATATTCTCCTCCTACCTTCATGTCCCCTTCTTAGCATTTTTTAAAAAATGTATTTAATGTATAAGAGTATGCTGTCTTCATGCACACCAAAAGGGAGCATCAGATCCCATTACGGAGGCATACATGGTTGTGAGCCACCCTGTGGTTGCTACTCTGGAAGAACAGCCAGTATTCTTAATTGCTGAGACAACTTTCCAGCCCTCTTCTTAGCAATTTTAATTCTGGGGGGGGGGGGGGACATTATTATCAGAAACCTCCAGTAAAGTGAACCCATGAAGAAGACCAAACCACAAAGAAGAGACCTCATCTTGGAGAGTAGAGAGGGGACTCAGTATATGGAATCATAGCCACCTGAGTTCGGATCGTAGTATAACTGTGTCTGCTGGTGTGCTCGAGGCCTGCTCTTCTGTCCCTTGTACATCCTGGGCTACTCCAGCTCTCCCAGAGTCTGACGGTAGCCTAATGCTTCACCTTACATTCCAACTTGGTTGTTCCCTTGAAAAGGTCCATCTTCACCGTGAGCCCCAAGATGAGCACACGGTCCCCAGAGCTGAATCTGTGGAGATACACAAATCCACAGGGGAAATCTCACGTGGTTTCCAACAACTCTCTTCTGGAAGAGCATCTGTAAAACTGGGTCTACTAAAAACTCAGGGTGAATACACATGTGCAATGCAATGGTTCTTTTAGTCCTGTGTTCATTTACCTACCACGTGTTAACTGGTATATGTCTCTCATTTTGAGCTTTCACAACAATTCTTTCAGGTGGTTATTACTAACACTATTTACCACATGGAAATCTGTGACCCCGGGGTGGGGGGGGCAGTGTGAAATAATGTGACTACCTAGCAAGCTCAAGGCAAAGTTGGGTATTATCATAGCGGTACAGGGTGCCTGTCACTTGACTACTTCTATCCCTTCCAAACCTCAAGCTGAAATGAGTCCCAGTGCAATAGTTTTGGGAGGTAGCACCTAAGGGGAGATCTTCAGGTCATGAGGACTCTACTCTGATGAACCAATTATGTTCATTAGCTGAAATCAAGCTCTTGCCTCTTGCACACCTTAAGATGGCACAGCTAGCCGGCCCTCATGAGTTCCGCAACCTTGGACTGCCAGTTTTGAGATCTATAAAGAAGAAATCTTTGCTTGACTCCATTACAGCTGCCCAGAGTAGACCGAGACAATCCCTGTTGATTTGGATCAGCCTGAGACGAAATCAGCACCGGGATACTTATCTGACTCAGGTGCTTTGACAGCGCCCATGTGCTCAGGAGAGACAGCTCACAATCTCTGACCAGGCCTCTGTTTTTCCCTTAGTTTTTACGGGCTTTGCCCCATGGTCTTTCTTAGGGGACAACACATGCTTTCTCTCACATCTGTATCTGCACCTGGACTCGCCTCTTTGCTGATAATGTTCTGGTTTCACATCTGTCTGTCCTTTCTCAGATAACCTTAGGCTTTACCTTAGTCATTTGCATCTGAGGCTGTGTTCCGTGTGTTTCTGTGTGCTTCCTTTGTCTTACTAATTGTTCTATATTCTTATATATTTGTTCATTTCCCCATTAGGCTGCAAGCTCTTTCAAAGACGTGAAACTTGTTTGCTTTGTTCAGTGCACTGTCAAATAAGACCTAACAGAAAAGATGCTCATTGGATATGGGACATGACAGTAGCTAGTTGTAGTCATGAGGTATTATTTTCTGGATTGTGGACAGCATAACTTAACTAGGAATTCAATATTACTAAAATATCTGGGTTTCTTTGTGTGTGCACACTGTGTGCACATGCTCACAGTGGTCAGAGGAAGATGTTGAGTGTCCTTCTCTAACATTCTTTGCCTTATTTTCATGAGATTGGGTCTCTAGCCAAGCTGATGTCCAGCAAGCCCTGGATCCTACCTTCTCCACAGTTCTGGAGTTATAGGTTTTAGGTATAGCCACACTGGCTTAATCACCCACGTGGGTGATGCTGAGAACAAGCAACCCCAAATGGGTTGAAGTGGAGAAAAACATGCAAATAAGACAGAAGATAAAAAATGTGATAAAGAGATTCCCATAAAAATAAGAAAGATGGGAAGAAAAGGAAATGGACAAAAAATGCTACTTAGAACAGGATTTGATAAGGTTTAAGGATCTAACCATGAGCAGCAAGAAGGGCTAAGCTAATCTTCAAAAACTGATCTCAGAGTCACCAGGACTACTTTAGGATCTATATTGTGTTTTGGAGGGCTTAGAGGTGGTGTTAGTGTGGTTGTTATTGGTGATGCCATTTTTACTGTGACAGGGCCTTAAACGGCTATGCAGCTGAAGATGGTCTTGAACTTCTGATCCTCCTGCCTCTACCTGCTGAGTGCTGAAATCAGAGGCTAGTCCCACCACACCTGGTTCATGCTATGCTGAGAGCCAAACTCAGGATGTTTTCATACTAAGCAAGCACTCTACCAACAGAGCTACACCCCAGACTATTTTATGTTTCTGAATCATCCTTGTTGAAGCATAGCTTGAATGCAATACAAACAATCTTTTGACTATGTACAACTTAATGTAGCTTGTTATTATTATTATATTCACAGAATTGTACAGTCAGGCCTATCAATTTAAGAACATTTTTTTTCATTGCCTCAAAAGGAAACCCAGTATCTTCTAGCTGTCATCCTCCACACCCATCTCCAACTGTAAGAAACCACTAATCTACTTTCCATCTCCATGGATAACTCGCCCATTCTGAGCATTTTATACAAATGGGATCATACAGAATGAGGTCTCTAGTGACTCACATATTTGTTTTAGTATAATGTTTCCAAGTTTCATTCAAATTGTAACACCTGACAGTATGCCATTCCTTTCAATTTCTAAATATTACTCACCTATAGAGATTCACATTTAATTCATTAAGTAGGAGGTGGGCACCAGCATCTCTCAAGGGAGCTACTGCCCACCCTTCTCCTATTGATAGTCTTGGAGCCCATCATACAGTATGGCTGTATCACCTGCAGAACTTCTCCTTGCTCATGTTATTAATCCAAGTACACAACCTAGTGAGGAAGATTCTTTGAATTCATGTCCACTACATATCCAAGTCCCATCCTACTGTACTTTCAGTAGTTACTCAAGCATATCCTGTTCTCACATGCCTTCATAATAATTCCCCCAGGGAGCACCATAAGACAAGATTCATCTTTGCCAGTTTTTTTCATTAATGTGTTCCAAGCACCTGGAAGAATGTCTAGAACAAAGTAGTTGTGCAGTAGTGGCCTGGACTAATGACTTGCTTGCTTATTTAGTTTTGGCTAATTTTAACTGGAATGTTCTTGACACTCATTATGTAGCCTATAAGGATAACCTCAAACTCTTGATCCTCCTGCTTGTACCTCCTTAATTCTATAGTCCAATCATCACTGCACCTACTTGTCCTACCTCCACCTCTACTGCGTTTCTTTATGCAGTTCAGTCTAGCCCAGTAGATAGTAGATAGGTAGATGATAGATAGATAGATAGATAGATAGATAGATAGATAGATAGATAGATGGATGATAGGTAGATGGATAGATAGATGCATCATATATACATGATACACACATACATACATGATAGACAGATACATACATACATACATATATACATAGATGATAGATACATACATAGATACACAGATCCAAGGTTAACCTCAAACTTAGGATCTTCATGCCTCAGGCTGAGGGTTGGGATTATATGTATGAGCCACCATAGCCAGACTTTAATAACTCATCTCTAACTGACTAAAACTTAGCTACAGGATGTTACATTCAAGACATTATAAATCATCTTGTTTTCTCTTGATTGCTCAGGCTAGGATAATCATGCTACCATCTTGTGTAGAGGCCTACATGGTTCAGTGAAGAACTGAAGCTCCAACTCCAGCAGCCCATGAGGAGTTAAGGGTCTCAGTCTTATAGCCTATAAAAAGATCCAGCCTGCCCTCTGTCACATTTATAAATGTACAAGTTGATCTCCTAGCCTCTAGTTGAGTCTTGAAATGAGACTGAGCCCTGGATGTCAGCCTGACTGCATTCTCATGAGTGACGTGGAGCCAGAAACATCTGCTAAGCTACAAGGATTCTTGACCCACAGAACCTGTAGGATAATGCTTGCTTTAAGCTATGAGGAAATAGACAACACAGATTTGGATATAGGAATGGGGTGCTTACCTGATAAAAGTCCAGAATATGGGATTGACCTTAGAACGAGGCAACAAACCTTAAGCAATATCAAGAAGAGTTTAATTTAAACTTTAGGGCTGATGAACACAAGTGAGCAAAGTCCTTGTCACACAAACATGAGAACCTGAATTTGAAACACTGGCACCCACGTAAATAACCAGGCTTCATTGTGCATGCTTGTCACCCCAGCACTGAGAGACAGTCTAGGCAATCAGTGTGCTCCAGGTACAGAGAGACCTTGTGGCAAAAAGTAAGATAGAGAGTGGAAGACATCCAATATTGACCTAATTTCCACATGCATGCATAAACACACACATGCATGCAAACACGTATACAAAGACAACTAAACAAATAACTTCTTGAAGAGCACAGAATTTTAAGACTTTGGGCTTTAAGAACATAGTAAATCAAAGATAACCTTATGAGAAGCCAAGAGACAGAAAGATTTTGTTGTTGCTCAACAGAAATCTTGGCAGCAGCTCTCTGCTCCTCCCTGTTCCAGAGACAGCCGTGTCTTTTTGTGCAGTGCCAGCTTTGTCCCGTAGACAAAATGGTGAGGGTCGGTGTGAACGGATTTGGCCGGATTGGGCGCCTGGTTACCAGGGCTGCCTTCTGCTCTGGATCTGGCAAGGTGGAGATTGTCGCCATCAACGACCCCTTCATTGACCTCAACTAGATGGTCTACATGTTCCAGTATGACTCCACCCATGGCAAATTCAACGGCACAGTCAAGGTTGAGAATGGGAAGCTTGTTATCAATGGGAAGTCCATCACCATCTTCCAGGAACGAGATCCCGCTAACATCAAATGGGGTGATGCCAGTACTGAGTATGTTGTGGAGTCTACTGGCGTCTTCAACACCATGGAGAAAGCCGGGGCCCACTTGAAGGGTGGGGCCAAAAGGGTCATCATCTCTGCCCCTTCTGCCGATGCCCCCATGTTTGTAATGGGTGTTAACCACGAGAAATATGACAACTCACTCAAGATTGTCAGCAATGCATCCTGCACCACCAACTGCTTAGCTCCCCTGGCCAAAGTCATCCATGACAACTTTGGCATCGTGGAAGGGCTCATGACCATGGTCCATGCCATCACTGCCATTCAGAAGACTGTGGATGGCCCCTCTGGAAAGCTGTGGTGTGATGGCCGTGGGGCTGCCCAGAACATCATCCCTGCATCCACTGATGCTGCTAAGGCTGTGGGCAAGGTCATCCCAGAGCTGAATGGGAAGCTCACTGGCATGGCCTTCCGTGTTCCTACTCCCAATGTATCAGTTGTGGATCTGACATGCCCCCTGGAGAAACCTGCTAAGTATGATGACATCAAGAAGGTTGTGAAGCTGAGGGCCCACTGAAGGGCATCCTGGGCTACACCGAGGACCAGGTTGTCTCCTGTGACATCAACAGCAACTCCCATTCTTCTACCTTTGACGCTGGGGCTGGCATTGCTCTCAATGACAACTTTGTAAAGCTCATTTCCTGGTGGTGGACCTCATGGCCTACATGGCCTCCAAGGAGTAAGAATCCCTGGACCACCCACCCCAGCAAGGACACTGGAGCAAGAGAGAGTCCCTCAGTTGCTGAAGAGTCCCTACCCCAACACTGAGCATCTCCCTCACAATTTCCATCCCAGTCCCCCATAATAACAGGAGGGGCCTAGGGAGCCCTCCTTACTCTCTTGAATACCATCAATAAAGCTCGCTGCACCCCCCTCCCAAGAAGAAAGAAAGAAAGAAAGAAAGAAAGAAAGAAAGAAAGAAAGAAAG
>JADRCD010215222.1:0-15064 GCA_019843815.1 Montemys delectorum
TTTTTTTTTTTTTCTCTTATACCCAGAATCTATTGTTTCTGATGCTTGATATCACTTGATTAGTAACTGCCTTCTATAGAAAACTGGTTTTATTTTCCCAAATAAGGCTATTTCTTCATTTTCTTCACAGTGGGTATGTTTTTGGAGACATTGAAGAAGGTCCTGACTAAGACCCTAAGATACACTAGTAAGAGTATCAACTTTTAGAATTCAAGGATGAAAATTTGGCTATATTCTGTTGCAATTTGTGTTATTTTTTAAAGAAAATTCTTTAATGTATGTGCCCATGGGTCTTTATTTATGTAATGGTTAATGTAATAGTTCTGTGGATATCATTGCTGACGATGACTTCCATGTAGATGAAGAGTACTTTAGAAAAGTGTGGATGCCTTTGTAATTTAGTATCATTTTGTATATAATTGCTATGTTCCTCCAGTGTGCTTTGTTGGAGCAGGGGATTTAATGTCCTTTTCTGGGCTTATAGAATCAGATGACGCGCTGTTTTCTCATTACTCTTCTTTGCCCCAAATGATTTAGGATACTGTTCATAATAATCCATATAGAAGGGCTAACTGACTGTGGTATGTGGACTGAATAATTGGAAAAATTGTAATTGATTTCAGACTATTGACAGTGATATATGGATCAATTAGAATTGCTCAGTTTATAAAAATAAAAGAATGGGTTTTCATTTTTCCTTTTTATAATTTGAAGTTTTTGAACATATTAGACACAACACATATGTGCTCTAAAGAAAACAAGAAGTGTCAATTTAGTACTCTACAGATTTGTAAATCATAGCATGGAAACCCTAAATCGCTGATCTCAGAAATTGATTTGTTTTGGTGTGTTTAGGAAGGCGACATGCCAATCCACGAGCTTCTCAGCCTCTATGGTTATGACAGCACTGTTCGGTTACCTGAAGAAGATGAGGAGGAAGAGGAGGAAGAGGAAGGTGAAGATGATGAAGATGCTGATAATGATGATAACAGTGGCTGTAGTGGGGAAAATAAAGTAAGTTAGTGTATCTTCAGTGGTTTTTGGTTTTTTTTATGGAACATTTATTTTCCTAGATCCCTGTTGGATTAGTGAAATTTAGTACAGATAGTACTAAATTCTAAATATAATTTTTATAGTAAGATTAAGTTTTAAAAGTAAAAATACAGAAAAGAGTGATATAAAAATTGAAAATTCCTTTGATCCACTTCCATGTGATAAATTTGATCTTTGTTGTTTCAGATTTCTTTTTGCTTTGTCTAAATAGTCCCAACTTAACAAAAAAAATGTTGTTACTTTTAAATAATACAGGCTGACTGGCATTCAGTTTTTAAAATTCATTTTAGATACATGAGGTTCACATTGTTTTTCCTAATATAAATGTCTTTATTAAAACTAAGAAATTAGCACTCGTAAGCTCCCTTAGCAGCTAAACTCTATAAATGGCTAGGACTCTAGTTACAAGGTCCCACACCAGTTCTCAGAGCTAACCTAGAGAATCACATTACAGTTACTGTGTTCATTATAATCTTACAGTTTCAGCTAAAACAGTTTGACCAGTGGCCCACAACAGCATTCTTCATATTGTAAGTACATTTTTTATTCTATAGGAAGAGAATATAAAGGATTCCTCGGGTCAGGAGGATGAAACTCAGTCTTCCAATGATGATCCCTCACAGTCTGTTACTTCCCAAGATGCTCAGGAAATAATCCGCCCACGTCGATGTAAATATTTTGATACAAGTATGTATTATTATTGCTAAAGTTAGAATGTAATTTCCACTCTTCTATATTACCTAAAACTCTAATGTGGTTTTATTGCTGTTTGAATTAACTGATTCTGAAATTGCTTTCCAAGGATTAAACTCAAGTAGACCCTTAGATAGCTGAAGATGACCTTGAATTTCTGAACTTCCTGTCTCTACCTCCCAAATGCTGGCATTGCAGGCTTGTACCACTGTGCCTCATCTCATGCTAGCAGCCAGCCAGCTCTGTAAATCACCCTCATTTGAATGTGACCAAGCAACAGCTTGCCCAGCATGGATAAAATAGAAAACGGGGAGAATAATGGTTTTTAAAATGTACACAGACTTGGTCTTCCACCAAAATTTTGTTATAAAATTCCCAGTTTTATATATAAGGAGCATTCTTTGGAAAATACTGCTTTGTCTCAGTTTTTGTTTATACAGTGTTCACTACTTGATTTTAAGTATCTTGGCCTAATGTAGCAGACAGACCTTTTGGCATATCTAAATATTTAATGGTAGCTGTAAAGATGCACGGATCGTATCAGTATGGACAGAAGGAATATCTACTTTATAGTACCATTTTCTTATGTGTTCTAGATAGTGAAATAGAGGAAGAATCTGAAGAAGATGAAGACTATATTCCCTCCGAAGACTGGAAAAAGGTATTTTTCCAAAACTTAGAGTAATATTCTAAAAGCAAAGAATGTTTTTAATAAATCATATATATTAATGAATTTAATGTATTAGCCTTATTGTGACATTTAAGCATTTGGTAAATGTTGCTTAAGTCCTCATTAATATATTCTACTAAGGAATGCATTTATCAGCCGGGCAGTGGTGGCGCATGCCTTTAATCCTAGCACTTGGGAGGCAGACGCAGGCAGATTTCTGAGTTTGAGGCAGCCTGGTCTACAGAGTGAGTTCCAGGACAGCCAGGGCTACACAGAGAAGCCCTGTCTTGAACCTGCCCCCCACCCCCAAAAAAATAAAAAGAAATATATTTATCTTTTCACAAAATGATTGCGTGTGTAGAATGGGATTTTGCTGAGTGTAGTGATATTCACACCTATATTAGAAATCAAACTTCTGATCTAGGCCTGCAGTAATACAGAATTAGAATTTTGTTGCCTTGTTAAAATGTGAACTTTTAGTGTTTAAGATTGCAGTTTCCCTCTCCACATTGCTTATTAAAGCTCAGCATGACTGAATACATGGTTGGTGTTTTATATGGGCTGGCTGCTCTACAAATACAGAACTAGCTGCTAAAATAAACTTGAGACATTGCTTTTTTTTTTCTCTTAAAATGTTACATAGCATTATTTAATTAACCATACAGTTAAATTGTAAAATTTAATTTTATGATGTTACATAGTAGTTGAACCTCTTAGGAAATCATAGTATACACTATGTGCAGTTGGTTAAATCATTTCTGTAGAAAGATGTTTTCCTTAATAAGAGATGATTGCCTAGTCTGTCCTCTTTAAAAAATAACATCATTTGAGTTTGTTGTTGTTATGTTTTTTTCTTTTTTCTTGGTTTTGTTTTATTTAACTATTTTATGTGTATGAGTATTTTGCCTGCCATCTGTATTTGTTCCTATTGGAACGTAGCAGCTATCATAGAGCAACTTTGACTACACTCAGGAGAGTGTTGATGTTTGTAGGAGAAGGAGCTGTAATGAGTCATCAGAGACTAAGTTATTACCTTCGGCACATCCTTTTCTACTGTGTGCAGTTCTTTTGCATGGTGGGGGGGGGCAGAGAATATAGTGTAGATGATTATCTGAAGGAGGATTCCATATAAGATCTGTAGGGAATAATTATCTGTTTCTGGGTTAAGACTTAGGAATATGGGTCTCCTTGGAAGTACAGGTAGAATAGAGTGAAAAGAGGCGCAGGGATTGGCAGCAGAGGGATTCTGTAGTGGTTACTTTTAAAAGAAAATCATACCACATGGAGGAAGTTTGTTGTATGTGGTAGTCTGTCTTGAAGATTGACCTCCATAAAATCTGGTTTTCCTTTGTAGTAGAACAGTGGATTTGTCGAGTTGAGCATGTCTGAGGCTACAGTAGGTAGGATAGAATGCCATTTACAGAGAAGTGACAACAGCAGCAGAGAGGAAGCCCTTTAATCCCCTAGAGTCATAAGCTTCCTACAGCATGTTCATACCTGTGATGCCATTTTTCATGTTAAAGTGCCAGGTCCATCTGTTGTGATCCCCATGCCATGAGACATCTTATTGGTGATTTCTTGAGAGCCAGTTTCAAACCTTTTTGAAGAGAGCCAAACACTAACCTCAAGAAAAAAGACTTAGTTTGGAAGTGACTCTGCTAAGTTCCTGCCAAACTTTTTACAAACCTTTTATGGTTTTATCCTTTATCTTAAAGCTCAGACTTCAGTGTGAGTTAAAATTGCCTGTGTTAAGCAGTGAGCTCTATCACTAGGGTTTCTGTTCATTATGAGTAGAGACCTAAAGACTTCAGTTTCTAAAAGTTTCCTAGTGGTGCTGGTACTGTTGGTGCAAAGTTATCCTAAGTGTACATGTTCTAAAAAAACACCCAAAGCTAACTTTCCTGATTTTCAGGGTATTTTTTATCTTGTATATCTTGCTTATATTACATTTTATCCATTATTATTACTATTTCCCATCCAATCATCTAAGCCTCTAGCTATTATTAACTCATTCATCCTCACAATACTACCATGAGGTAGTAATTGGGTTTATGACAGAGACCAGAGTCAGTTTACCCAAGAAGATTACTGAAGCTAGACATGAACATTGGATGTCTATCACCAGATCTTTTTTTGTTATGTTTAAAATAGGAAATCATGGTGGGCTCCATGTTTCAAGCTGAGATTCCAGTTGGTGTTTGTAGATACAAAGAAAATGAAAAAGGTGAGTTAACTACCTGAACTTTTGATGGACTTATCCTGAGGGGATGGTGTGAGTTTGTGTGCAGATACACACACCTGTTTGTGCTCATGTGGAGGCCAAAGGTCAGGGTTGGATTCCTTCCTCTGTTGGCTCTTCACCTTGAGACACAGGGTTTATTTAGCTAGGCTGCCTGGCCAGTGCACATCTGTCTTTGTACTCCTAGTGCCGAGATTACAGATGCTCACTGCTACTCTTGCTTTCCCCGCAGGCACTATACCCACTGAGAAGTATCCCCAGCCTGCTCTGTTAACTAACATACAGAATGTGATAGAACATGATAGCCTACTAAATAACTCTTACTCTTATATCAGTCATACTGGTCACTATGTTTCCAGTTTTCTCTGTATAAATGGAACAGAAAACAAGTGAATTCTGAAGGTGTGTGCCCTAAAATATCCAGCCATGTATCTTTTTTAAAAACATGTTTTTCTGTATTTTAAATGTTCCAAACTTGGTAGTTTCTAGCCTTTATAACTTCAATTACCAGTTTGAAAACCAACTGATAAACAACTGATTGCTTATTTGCTTCTAAAACTCAGTACTACTAAAAAAGAATGTTTTGTTATTTGTGTTTTAAAATAATTTGAGACTACTACTTGTATATTTAAATTTGGTGAGTTTTTTTAACCATTTACATCAAAGTCCACATCTAATAACATAAAATAAATGAGGATTTTGTGGGGGTTTTTGTTTTTTGTTTTGTTTTGCGTTTTGTTTTGTTTTTTTCTTTGTTTTTTTAGAGCATCTACCTTTTTTTAGGTGGGTTATAGAAAGAATGCATATGTGTCCAGAATGAGTTCATGTACAGTGTGGCATGACTTGAAGCCAGTCGTGCATTTCTTTTTTATTTTCTTCACATTATAGCTTTACACAGAGCACCTTAGAATTGGGAGGTTTTGGTATTTATTTTCTTTTTACCGTTTCCACTAGATACTTTGTTTTAAATATATACCTGCTCTCCTGGCTGCAAGAGGTGAGAAGTAGGATATATCACAAGCTATTAAATTTTGTAGCCAAATGTTTTAATATCACCCTTGCCTTTAGCAAGCTTGCCTAGCTTAGTTCCTGTAATAGGTAGAATCATTGAGGGCACCAACATGGAGTCACCTTTATTCTTTATGACTGCGTGCAAAAAAATGAATGGTCTGTTGAAATTTCAGTACTGTGTTTATACAATAGCAGACCATAATCACAACTGAGTTCTTCTCTTCTATTAGTAGGAAACTGAAAGGTAAATATTTGTTCCATTTTACTAGGTGTCTTAACTTTTTTTGCTATAAAGGAAGAAACGCCTATATTTTGAAAGTTTCATATTAAGGGCTGAGAGAGTAGCTTAGTGGTAAACACTTTGTGTATAGTGTGCATACCATATACAAAGCCCTGGGTTCACTCCCCAGCACACAGGAAAAGCCTTTTAGTAGATGGAAAGAAAGTATAATTTGGTATCATGATTAAAGGATTATATCATCTTGTACTTGACCTTTTAAAATCTATAGTCAAATATCATAGTAAATAAATTATAATTTCTACTTTAAAAAATATTGCCTAGTTGAGCTGGGCAGCAGTGATGCACACCTTTAATTCCAAAACTGGCAGAGGGTACATTTAAATCCACCTGGGCAGAGACAGGTGGATCTCTGTGAGTTCAGGTCCAGCCTGGTCCACAGAGTTACACAAAGGAACCCTATCCTAAAACAAAACAAACTAAAATAATGTTTATTCTGGCTTAATATTTTCATGATTTTAGAAATCAGTTATGTATAATTTTTTTTGCAGTAATGTGTGAATTTGATGAGAAGCTTTTTCATTTCTGCCTTTTCCTTTTTTGAGATAGGGTTTCTTAGGGGTTCACTTTGTGGTCCAGGCTGGCCTGGAACTCACAGCGAGCCCCCTGCCTCTGCCCCACAAATACTGGGATCAAAGATCTGTGCTACCATGCCTGGCTTTCATTTGAGATATTAAATATACTTGGTGGCTTAGGAAGGCCAGACAGGATGCAGGAAAGTGACATGACATCGCCCTGACATTGTCAAGAGGCAGCTGCTCTTCAGGACCTTGCCTTAACTGGAAGTTTCAGAAGTTTCCATTTTGAGGGGAGGGCAAATAAAGTGAGCAGAATATATTGTATGAAGAAAGTTTAATAATTGAAAAAGAAATTCTGGCTTAAAAAAAAAAAAAAAAAAAAAAAGGACTGGAGAGATGGCTCAGCAGTTAAGAGCACTGGCTGCTCTTCCAGAGGTCCTGAGTGCAACAACATGGTGGCTCACAGCTATCTGTAATGAGATCCGACGCCCTCTTCTGGTGTGTCTGAAGACAGCTACAGTGTACTTAGATATAATAAATTTTTTAAAAAAACTAAAAATAAAAAAGATTTATTTCTTTGTAGTATACCCTGAAAACATAAAACAAATACCGTTATTACACAATACACTGTTAAGAATAAAGTTTGTAAAAAGATATTGTTGATTGGTACATTCCTGTTGTAAAACCCCAGAGTGCTGAGATGCATCTTGATCTGTTATCTGGGCTGACTTAGAACTTGCCATTTTCCTGCTTGAAGCTCCCTAGTAGTTGAGATTACAGATGTGTGTTCTGCCATGGCTGGTTCTGATATCCTTGTAGAAGCCCTTTATAGAGATGGATCGGGGTTCTTTTCAATGATGAAAGACACTCCCCCTCCCCCAATCACTTCAGAAAGATGACAGATGTATGTCTGTCCTTGGATTTAGCTTTATTGGACTCTTTCCCACTCTTGATATAAACACTTAAAATTTAAAACTTACTGATACATACTCACTAGGCATTTTCCTATGAAACCTGCATTTATTTTGGTTACAAAAATATCCTTGATTACATCTTCATTTACATTTACAATTTTTATGTGAGTTATAATTAATGCTTGACAAAGTACACATCTATTGCTGTCTGTGGGAATTGACTTTAAGACTACCTCTATCTTAGCCCATGGACACCAAAACATAGATACTCAAGTCTCTTAGGTGACTTAGTATGAAATTTGAATATAGCCTATGGACGTCCTCTCTCACCTCTTGGATATTGTACAATGTAAATGCTCTATGAATCAGATTGTTTCTTAAGGAATAATAACAAAAGACTATTATGTGGTCAGCGAAGACACAAACTTTTTTCCTTTATTTTTTCATCCTGTTGTTGATTAAGTACACAGATATAGAATCTGTTAAGCACAGTAGGTTTATTTTACAATCTGCTTATTCATCACTCTATCCTTCACGCCCAGTGTTTGATGTTTGTCACATAGACTATATTTGTGTGCATATTGCCTATGCAGTATGGATTTAGAGAGGCTCCAGTTGCTTTCAGCTCATGCTCATTACTGATTCTATTGTAATTGTCTAAAGTGAATTGTGTTATTCTGAAATAATCAGAGCTAGCTGTTCAGCTAGCCTTACAGGAGACTGACTTGTCATGTGGCGCCATCTGGTGATGGCCCTCTTCCCAGTTTAAGAATTTACAGAATATTGTCAGTGATTACAAAAATATCTTCTAGGTTATATAGCTTGGAGAACCCTGGGATTCAGACACTTACCCCTTCACTTACTTTTTAAGACATGAGACAACCTTTAAAATACAGAGTGAGGGATCGGTGCCCTTTGCAGAACAGAAAACAGAAATTTAGTACTCTGTCCAAATTCACTCATCAAGGCAGTCAATGGACTTTTGGTTTTGGCCTTTATTATACTAGCAGTTAGAAAAAGAAGGCAGAAAGATATTTCTCTACATATTGTCTTTTAATAAGAGAGTATACATTGAGTACCAGGAAAAGGTAGGTTCTTAAAGTATGTGTGTGAAGGTGGAAGAAGAAGGTAGTATACGTGAAACAATTGATACATTGCCTACCCATAGAAGAGATGCTTAATTAGCTGCTAATTCCTTTTTAATAACACAGGGTATTTTGACAGTCATCCTGTGTCTCATAAAGATTTTTATCAAGTGATTTTTCTTTCTGTTGAGATTTAAAGATTGTTTCTTGCCGGGCAGTGGTGGCGCACGCCTTTAATCTCAGCACTTGGGAGACAGAGGCAGGCGGATTTCTGAGTTCAAGGCCAGCCTGGTCTACAGAGTGAGTTCCAGGACAGCCAGACACACACACCCAGACACACACACACACCACACACACACCACACACACACACACACACACACACACACACACACACACACAAAGGCTTTACAAGGTTTGTTCAACTAGATTTTCACTGTGCTATGCTAATATGGTCAGGTGTCCCCCTCCCATCCAAACTTCTCAGAAAATTTCGTTTTATTTCACTTTCTATTTACCTTTCCAGTCCCTTCTAATGCTCCGGTTCACACATCCTCATGTCCTTTGTTAATAAACCCAGCAGGTCTCTTTCTAACCAAGGTCACTTTGGAATTTAACCAGGCTTGAAAGTCATTCTTGGACGCACTTGTCTTGCTCCTCCAGTGCCACACTTGTGGCACCGATTCCATTTTAGGCTGTGGCTTCTGGGTTTTACATGTGTCTGTGTCATTTAGATTCATAAGGCACTGTCTTTGGTCATATTCTATTTTTACTTTTTTAATTTTCCTGAGATTTGGGCTTTATTCTTTGGGTGGGAGCCAGTTGAGATAGGATTTCTCTGTGTAGACCTGGCTATCCTGAAACTGTAGCCCAGGGTGGCCCCTAATTTATTGATCTATCTGTTTTTCCAATTCTGGGAATAAAGGCATGTACTGGTACTGCCCAGCTGACTTTAATCACTTGGGAAGCTGAGGCAGAAAGATCGTAATTTGGAGGCCAAACTGGAAAGCAATATCAAGACCCTGTCTCATTAAAAAAAAAAAAAAATTACAACTGTCAAAGTAGTTCTATGGGTAAAGGCACTTTTCATCAAACCTGATGATCTGAGTTTGATCCTTGAGCACCACATGTTAAGAACTGACTCCTGGGTGGTTGTGGCATATGCCCTTAATTCCCAGCAGAGGCAGGTGAATTTGAGGCCAGCCTGGTCTACCAAGCAAGTTCTAGGACAATCAGGGCTACATGGAAGAAAACTGTCACAGGATGGGGACATGTGGGGACTCCCACAAGTCTTCTGACCCCCACATGTGTGGTGTGGCACATACACAATACATATAGAGAAAGTAAATTCCTTTTAAAAAACATGGAGTTATTTGTTTAGTGATATGTCTCTAATGTCCTACATAAATTGTATTCATTTGGAGTATATTTTTTTAACATTTGTTTTATTAATTTAGTGTATGAAAATGATGATCAGCTTCTGTGGGATCCAGAATATTTACCGGAAGATAAAGTGATTGTCTTTCTTAAGGATGCATCTAGAAGAACAGGGGATGAGAAAGGTGTGGAAGCAATTCCTGAAGGATCTCATATAAAAGACAATGAACAGGTATGTGAGTAAGGAGTAACTATTTGAGTTTCCTCATAAAGAACTATTGGCATTTCTAAGTGTGGGTGCTCTGTCCACTCGAACTCCTTTTCTCTGAAGATTGAAATTAGTAGCAAGACTACTCTTAGTGTGCTTATTACATCATTGATGTGATTTCAGCTCCAGTAAACAGAAAACTTTCTTTGCCTGTATATATACT
This sequence comes from Montemys delectorum, assembly GCA_019843815.1. Classification (NCBI taxonomy): domain Eukaryota; kingdom Metazoa; phylum Chordata; class Mammalia; order Rodentia; family Muridae; genus Montemys; species Montemys delectorum. Next base: position 10,289 of record JADRCD010215222.1, read on the forward strand.
TTTTGTAGCGGTTTTGGATTTTCTTTTGTTTGTTTTCTTTTCTCTCTATGAGACTCCAAGACTCTGATCAAGCTGGCCCTTGAATTTCAGATAACCATTGTGTATATAGTCAGATTAATACTTCCATGAACCTAATATAAGAGCATTTTAAAAACCTTGTTGTCGTTGTTTTTCTTTCTCAACTTGTTTAAAGTATTAGGAATCCAAGAGGGCTCCAAAGAATTACAGCTTAAATAAAATAATTTATGAGAAATCAATATGTCAGTTACTGGGTTACTTTGGTCAGCAAGTTACATACCCCCATATACATATATTGTACATAGCAAGAGGCACATAAAGTTAGGAATTCATGTTTTTCCTCGATGCTCTGTATGTTGCCTTCACTATAACTGGACCAGAAAGCATAGAAACAAATTCATGATTCAGAAAAATGTGCTCTTAAAAGCATGCCTCAGCCTGAGCTGTTCAGTCTGTGAGTCTTCTGTAAAACCTTTTCTTTTTCTAGGCTTTATATGAATTGGTTAAATGTAGTTTTGATACAGAGGAAGCCTTGAGAAGATTGAGATTTAATGTCAAAGCAGCTCGAGGTAAGCACCTGCTAGACCTTTGTTGCATGACTTGGCAGAAGTTTTAAATTTTAAGCTTTTCAGTTTTCCTGAATGTGTCTCAGCTTACTACTTTCTGAATTCAGTAGACACTTCAAGAGCAAATGTCATTCAAAGGGTTACAGGGAATGGCATTAAAATTGTTCTTTTTATGTAAAATCAGGGCATTAAGTGAAAGTCTAAAGTATATAAAACCTTACAGTTTCAAAACATGTAAAGATTTTTGTTTATGATCTCTATAATAGCCTCATGAGCTAAATACTATTAACACCTAGTGCCTAACTTTAAAATTATGAGTCTGGGTTATTGAGATAGCCCAGGTGGCACAAGTGGTTGTCCCTCAAGCCTAATGACTTAGATTGGATAGCTAGAGCCCATGCAGAGGAGGAAGAAAGAACTACTCACCGTGGCACACGGAACCCAGATGCACATGCACACTCACAGAGACAGGGAAAGAAGTAGTAAGTGGAATTGTAAGATTTAGCTCTCTAAGCGAAAGTAGTGTGGTTTAGGTAAGTGTAATTCATAAGCAATAAAGCTATAGATGAAACCCACATTTTTGCTTTTTTACTCTAAATTTGACTCCTAGTCTACTACACTAAAAGTACTGTGTATGTACCTATAGACATGACAGTAGTGGATTTGTTTACTTGGAGTCAGTCTGAAGGCTCTATATCTCTGAGAACCTAACCATTTAAGTCTCAGCCGTCATGGTGCTTGAAAACTTAGAGGCAAGCTGAAAAATGGGTGTTGATCTTCAGAAGAGAGTTGGAGGGCATTGTTAAAGCCAATTTTAGTTGGGCATAACCTACCTAAGGAGAGTATTTGAGAGGAAACTTTGAGAACAAAGTATTTTTAGTGGTAACAATTATGTTCCTAGAAGAAGGGGCAGAGCATAATTCCATGTAAAGTCCAAAGTCAGAAAGAACTTACCAAGTTGAAGGAATGGAAAGGTGGCTAATGTCAGTTGGGCTGAGAAGACCTAAGGAGATCCATTAAGAGGTGGCACACAGTAGAAGCATCTCAGGTTGGAGGCCTGGCTGGAGCTATAGCAAGACCTTGTGTCAACAAGGAAGAAGGAACAAGTGGTCCAAATTTGAGATTGGAGAGTTTAGGACCAAATTGCTCCAGTTTTTATAAAATCAGGAATTTGTAGCACTGCATCATTTGCAGTGACTAGTGTTAGCACTCAAGACTAAGATACTCCACTCCCTTCATTGTTTTGTCAAAACATTAAATTTTTGCTTTCAATTTCTTTTTTGTATATTATTTTGCTCTTACCCGTCATTTTGTCAGAGGAATTATCTGTGTGGACAGAGGAAGAATGCAGAAATTTTGAGCAAGGGCTGAAGGCCTATGGAAAAGATTTTCATCTGATTCAGGCTAATAAAGTAAGTAAAGATTTATGCCCTCTTTTTAAAAAAAGAAATAACCTACATCATTTAATTTGCTGTTTCCTAGTGTTAAAGTTTCTGTAATCAATACTATAATCTTTTTATTTACAACTAATTAGAATAAGAAGTCTTTTAGTAGTCAACTTCTCAGATTGTGTATTCAGTGTAGTTATTTATGGCTTTCTGTTATCTGTGTTAAGAGGTTTACTTAATTTTTTAAAAATAATGTTTTTATTCATTCTTCGGGAATTTCATACAATTTTTTTTTTTTTTTTTTTTTTTGGTTTTTTGAGACAGGGTTTCTCTGTGTAGCCCTGGCTGTCCTGGAACTCACTCTGTAGACCAGGCTTGCCTCGAACTCAAAAATCCTCCTGTCTCTGCCTCCCAAGTGCTGGGATTAAAGGCGTGCGCCACCACTTCCTGGTTATACAATTCTTATCATACCATTTTCCTCTAACTCCTCCTATGTCCTGTCCAACCATCTTTATGTTACTTCCCTCTTTTAAGTATACATATACATGCAAACACACACTCACAATGTGTCTCAGTCTGTGTGAGCTGACAGTTCCTGGGTGTGGAGCATGCATCTGAGTGTCAGTTAACCTATTAATCACTGAAGAAAACATTTTCTCTCTTCCAGCAGCCATCAGTTGCAAATTCCTCCTTAAAGTGATTTTGAAATTGTAAAATATCCTTAACATCAAATTTGCAGTGAAAATATTTATGTGATATGTGTGTGTGTGCTATAGTCAAAGGACAAGTCTAAGTCTCTCCTTCCCCTAGGTAGGACCTTGGGATTGGACTCAGATGGTCAGGCTTGATGGCAAGCACCCTTACCTGCTGAACTATTTTACTTCCCACAATTAAAATATTTTGTTTACAGTTACCTAAGTCCTAATAGGTCTTAACTCACTCTTAAATTGATATTTTCCAGAGGCACCAATCATAGCAGGCTTAACATGATGGTTTAATATCCTATAAATAACAGTCATGCAGTATATATACTCAAGAACACCATAATAACTTGAAGATTTGAGCATTTAATTATTTTTGAAAGTTTTTTATTGTATTTATTCATGAGTGTGGGAGGGTGTATCAGGCATTGCCTATGAATTGCCCACCAGTTAAGAACCAATGCTACTTTTGTAGAAGACCCATATTTAATACCCAACACTCATGTTGGGTGGTGAGTCACAACCACCTGTAATTCTAGGTGCAGAGGATCTTACACCTTTGGCCTCCACTGGTACTTAAATGTGCATGTGTGCGCGCGCACACACACACACACACACACACACACACACACACACACACAGAGTCAAAAAGTACTACAACTATAACAAAAGAGAAACATCAATGGTGAAAGAGAAAGTTGGAGCTTTAAGTGTTTAGTGTCCAAAGGTGGCACCTATTGTTTCCAAATCTAATGCATTCAGCACTCTTGAAAAAGGTTGTGTTTGTGCTAGTGACTGACTGCACGTTCCTGAATTTGTTCAAAAATTCATTTTTCCTGATTGAAAAGTACATTTTATTTTTCTCGTATTCCTTGCATGTAAATACCTCCAGGCTGTGCTGGATTACCTCTCTAGGGCACCTCTGGAACATAACAAAGTACAAAGCAAACCCCCATTGGTGTAACTTTAAACACTTGTAGCTGACTTGGAACCATGAGCCAAAGTTTTATTGTGTGCTTTAGTAAGACTATAACTTGGATTTTTTTTTTTTTTTAATATATAAATGTTTGGGTTGGGGTTTCAGTGCTGAAGAGTCATCTACCATGTGCAGTATGCTGGACTTAGTTGCTCTAGTGAGCAAAATGAGGGCAGTTATTCTTTGAGGGTCCCATGTGAATACCAAGTTGTTCTTTTTATACTTGGAATTCATTCCGATGTTGACCATAAGTTCTGTTTGTGGTAACAGCATACTCCCAGGATATCTTGGCTTTTGCTTTTAGTAAATTACAACTGACTTGTTTGAAATCATTCGTTAGGAAGCAAAACATTGAAAGTATTTTTCTTAATGTATATTGATTAGTATTTTACTTGCATGTGTGCCAGATATGTTCCTGGTGCCTAAGGAGGTCAGAAGAGAGCATCAGCTCTTCTGAAACTGGACTGAGCCACCATGTGGGTGCTAAGAGCTGGAGCCTTTAGACACTAAGCCACTAAATGCCCTTTGTCCAGCTCTTACTGCCTTACAACTTTTATAAAGTTCAAGCAGAGGGGAAGAAAGGGAATAAAAATATACGTTAGACAAGAAAGGATGTTATCAACAGCAGATAAAATTAATGCCAAAAACAATGTTTTTGTCAAGATCAGAAATTTGTAGACTAGAATTGTTAACCGTCTTGTTTCCATTGCTACTGCATGTGCCTCTTCTCTTTGAAACATGTTTTATGCTTACACATCAACTTCACCAGCTCTCCAAGGCAGTAGCAACAAAGAAGATTTTTAGCAGCGCTGTTTGTTGATCGTGAGTTTCAGATGTTTAGGAAGCCAGTCATTTGCATGACTAATTGTAGAGCCACAGTAGTGTCTTAATGCACACAACGTAAGTACTACTGTAACAGCTTCTCTTCCCTGGCATAGCTTCAGACATTTTGGGAAGGAAATTAATCTAGATTATTGTTGGACTAATAAAACGATCTTTTACATTGTCCATTTGTTTTTGTTCCTAGGAGAACTCTCTTCTGTTCATTGCTCTGCCCACCCCTACCTACACCTCTATGATGTGGTGGTGGTGGTGGTGGTGGTGGTGGTGGTGGTGGTGGTGGTGGT
>JADRCD010215222.1:20537-31607 GCA_019843815.1 Montemys delectorum
TTTGATAGCCATCTTACCTGTTTCTCTTTCTGTGTGCTTCAGATTGGCTTTGCTGTTGTTTTTTAATGACAATGTAGAGCATAAAGCCATTACATTTATTATGTCAAGAACGTTATGCTTATTAGTTTCTGGTCATAATATGTTTGGCTTGTGTGTGCACACGTATGTGTATCAAGACCAAATGGCAACTTCTGGTGTGTTACTTTTTAGGAACAGCCCACCAATTTTTTTTAGACAGGGTCTTTCTTTGGTACCTAAGGGTTGCCATGACTGGCTGGCTTGCCTAGTGAGCTGCAAGGATCCAACATGTCTGCTGCCCAGTTTTGGGGTAACAAGTGTGTGACCATGGTTCGATCAGGCTGTAGAGAAATGGCAGCCAGCCTACAAGCTACCTTCATGTTCAGTACAATAACCTTGTGTGTAGATAGGACACGGGTTTATCTGCATTTTATTTTAAAAAACACTACCTTCAGACAGGTTTTTCACCCCTGCACAATGTGATCCTCAACTAATAAGTTATAAACCAGCCCAGGGCTAGCCCCATTACAGTACAGATCATGCTGATCTGTGTAGTGGCTAGGCAGGAATGGCTCCTCTGTTAGGCCCCAGTTCACTGGGGATCTGAAAACCCAGTTCTGTTCAGACATCACCTTGTGCTGCCCTCGTCCTTATATCTGTACTGACACATACTCCAGCTTCAGTCAGGCCATTTTGAGCCCTTTTCTGGACATCTTAAAGTCTTGAAACTTGCTGTGGACTTTACCTTTTCCTTATCTTCGAACCTTCATACATAGCACTTTAAATGTATAGCTGAAAGTAAGTGTTCAGATCCTGGTACAGTAGTAGTAAGGCATTGACTTGAAAGTAAGTGGCAGTCAGGATGTATTTATTAACAGGAGCATATAAGTTTAACGTCAACTACTTTTAATTTTCAGCATTTTCTTTAAGAAAATAATTGTATTATTTAACTTGAAGGGATTACATGGATCGCCTTTTGGATGAAAGTGAAAGTGCTGCTTCTAGCCGAGCACCATCCCCTCCCCCCACTGCCTCAAATAGTAGTAACAGCCAGTCGGAGAAGGAAGATGGCACTATCAGCAATAGTAATCAAAATGGTAAGCAGCTTGGAAATGCACCTAGTTCTAAACAATAAATGACATTTTAAATGGCTCAAAGAAATGTACTGTAAACTCTAGAGGCTGAGACTGTAAATAATATGAAACAGCACGCATCCGATGACACCATGGCGTCATTGGAAAAAGTTCTTAGTGACATCATAAAATGAAATGGATGAAATAAGCTGCACAGGGAAAGTCACCATTAAATGGCATGTCTCCTCTGTCCCTAATGCCTAGCCTTGAGCACTGCTTTGAACTCTAAGACACATCCATGCATTTTGCATCAGAAACGTGTATTTCTTCATTAGTTTGAGAAATTGTCATGTGCTTTAATCTGAAGACAAAGTGTAGGTAATAAGTAATTTTTGAATGTTTGATTTTGCATAGTAACCTGAACAGTGAACAGGTGTAAAGCAGCTGTCAGCCTGGGCATGGGTGTTCTCCAGAAACATATATTTTATTTCTCACATGCACACGTCGCATACCACACATACATATATATACACATACACTCACTTCACACACATATACATACCACACAAACACATTACACAATACACATACACAAACCAAGAAAGACTGTTCTTCAGAGTATGTGAAGGACTATCTGCAAGAGCAGTTCTCAGAATTGTTTTGATTTCTACTTTAATTGTCCCAAGTAAGAATATTATTGAGAAGAAAATAGCAAGCCTGATTGTGCAGCATCTTCATAAGGAGGAAACTGGATTTAAAAGCTAAAACTGAGGAGAGCCATGGAGAAGGTAGAACAGAAACTGCCAAAGCTTTGACCCCTAAACTCTCACTGTAGTGGCATATTTATTACATAATGCATTTCATGGTCCTTTTCTGTACTTCTCTAAACAAGATCTCTCTGAGGATAGCCTGGTCTACATAGTGAGTTCTAGGCTGGCCAGACCTACACATGAAACTCTGTCACAATTCCTCCCAAAAATTCCCCTCCCAAGAAAAAGAACAAGCTGGACACACAGAACGTGGGTCTCAGCGGCCATGTAGGCCAGAGACTGCTTGTTAGACTGCTGGTGTGCTGTCAGCTGTGCCTTTGTTCATAGTGATGTAAGATGCAGTGCAGATGCAGACTGGCACTCGGAACTGAGGTCGATGCTTGGGCAGTTCAAATTCTTGGTTCTTAACACCAAGGAAATCCTTTCCTTTTTCAGCTATTAGATAGAGAAAACACTGTTAAAATAAGATAATTTTCATAAATGACTGAAAAAAATGCTATTTAGCTCAGAAGAGATCAGGTAAATATAATCCAAATTTTCAGGTTTTTCAGAGAAAGAGTAGAACTTTCTAGCTTAATGTTTTGTTTTGTTTTGTTTTGTTTTGTTTTGTTTTGTTTTTCAAGACAGGGTTTCTCTGTGTAGCCCTGGCTGTCCTGGAACTCATTCTGTAGACCAGGCTGGCCTTGAACTCAGAAATCCACCTGCCTCTGCCTCCCAAGTGCTGGGATTAAAGGTGTGTGCCACCACTGCCTGGCTAATATATAAATACATATATATATATATACACACACACATACACATATATATACATATATATGTATATATATATATGTATTTAACTTTTTAGCTTTATTTCTTTTTTAATTTCTTTTTTAATCCACCAAAATAGTATTGCAGTTCTTTGTCCTTAATCAGTTTAATGTAGCGTTTTAGACTAGCTAGCACAGAATTCTTTCTTTAGTGTTATATGATGCATAGTTCCTGTGTGCATTCAAGATTTGGATACATATTGAGAATAATTGAGTATTTTCTTTGACTAAAATATAATCTTTAAGACTCATCCTTTATGTTGAATATTCGTCACATAATTTAGATTTAGTTATCTTGAGCTGGAGAGATGGCTCAGTGATTAACAGCATTCATTGCTCTTCCAGAGGTCTTCAGTTCAGTTCCCCAGAAATCACATGGTAGCTCACAACCTAATAATGGGATCTGATATTCTCTTCTGTCATGCAGACATATATACAGTGTGCTCATATGAATGAGTGAATGATTTGATTATCTCTAGTGTCATAATCAGCTCTAATATGATCTTTCTGCTACTTTATATAATTAGAATAATTTTACTTTTTTTTTTTTTTTTTTTTACCTATTGTAGATGGTTAGGTTCTTGCTGCATATAATCCAGAATGGCCTCAACATCAGATCCCACCTCCTGTGGGGACAATGTCAGTATGTTCTTACATAGTTGTACTTGGGATACTTCTTTTGATATTTATATTTTTAAATTTTACATGTATGGGTGTTATGTATGTGTGTATGTATGTGTACTGTGTGTGTGTGTGTGTGTGTGAGACCTGAGGAGACTGGGAGAAGGTGTTAGATCCCCTGAGATTAGAGTTATAGGTGGTTGTGAGCCACCATGTGGGATTAGAATTATAGGTGCTTGTAAACCTCCATATGGATTCTAGAAACTGAACCCAGGTCTTCCTCTAGGAGCGCTAAGTGTTCTTAGCCACTGAGCCATTGCTCCAGCCCCTTAGTACGCTTTTAATATATGTCAAGTTAAAATCCGTTGTTTTAGTTGATCTTAATATCAACTGTGTAACCTGCACTTGCTTTGGTTCTCCTGGTATGTAAGGCAGCTGCAGTGTGGCCTGTGCAGACTTTGCTATGTCTGCTGGGGAGCAGTTGAGCCATGGTTCAAACCATGAGTGAGTGCACTCAAATTTGATGCTTTCCTTGTTCCTTGTTGGAAAAGTGTATTGTAGCAGGTATTTCAGAACAGTTGACAAGTTTAGCTTTTTGCATTAAGTTTCCATTTATTTCTGTCCGAATGTAGGTGTGTCATCTAATGGACCAGGAGAAGTACTAAACAAAGAAGAAGTAAAAGTTGAAGGCTTACATGTTAATGGACCAACAGGTGGAAATAAGAAACCACTTCTTACAGATATGGACACTAATGGTTATGAAGCAAATAACCTGACCACTGACCCAAAACTTGCCCATATGACTGCAAGAAATGAAAATGATTTTGATGAAAAAAATGAGAGACCTGCCAAAAGGCGGCGGATAAACAGCAGTGGGAAAGAAAGTCCAGGCTCGTCTGAGTTTTTCCAGGAAGCAGTCTCACATGGGAAGTTTGAGGAACATGAAAACACAAATGACTAACTCTTAGGCCTATTTCACTTTCTTTGCAGTAAAGTCTGGTTTGACTACAATTTTCAGGGTTGGGGGGTGACCTTTAGAAAGCTGATTTCCTTGAAGCAGTTGGTTAACTCTTGAAATTTGAATTAAGTCCTTCCTAACTTTATGAAATGGGATTCATAATTCTACCTTTGCAAGTTCTTTTACTTCAAAATTTTGAAGCCCTCTTTAAGGATATAAAAACATTGGTAAATTTGAATGATCCAAAGACTTAACTGCACCTTCTCCTTTGAAAAACAAATCATATATTTGATTAAAAGGTAATTTTCCTTATTCTTTATGAGGAAGAAAAAAGTTTGTGTTTCTGCTCAACACCAATTTTTTTATTATCTAGAAATGTCTTTACAACAGACATTTTTCTCTCCATACAAATTGAACATCGTCACTAAGGAAACCCTCATGAATCCTGAAGGTTATGCTAGCATGATTTTTATATGTAGAAGTTTAAAAATAAACCAAGTCAGGTTTGTATTTGTAAAATTGTTGACATCAATGATGTCTTTCCATATTCTTATCTGGGCTTAAGAAATACATTCTGTATTTTTCCAGATTCTTTGTAGCCTTTGAAAGATTTTTACAGTACATATGTCTTGACTGAGCTGTCCTTTCTTAATACAAAAAGCTTGTATAATTTTCTTAACTTGTACAGTTGGTAAACTTTTATGAGAGGAACTGATATTCTGAGTCTGTCAGCTTTCATTTTATTTTGCTAAGATTTTTCTAATAAATTTTTAAGTGTGTGTGTAGCTAACCAAGTCATGTTTCTTATCCAGGTGGTAAAAGCATTCATTAAGAATTATGAACATGTGTTATTTTCAAACTTCTACTTACTGACAAATAATTTGGGACTTCTAAATTTCAGCATGATACTCAGATTACAAGCTTGTTTGCATTTGCTATATTTTATAAATTAATTTTGAAGCAAAACAAAAACTTACTGTTAGCTTAAGTACGTAGATATATTGTTCCTGTTCAGTTACTCTCATGTGCCCTATAAGATTTCTCATTGTTTCCATTAAGTCAACAGAAAGGGAAGGCCAGGTGATGTTGCAATATTGCTACATCCAAGGAGTAACTGTTGACAGGTAGCAATATTCATTTTTATGAGAAAATAATGGTTTTAAGAATTTTCAGATTTTTCCAATTGTAATCCAGTTTGTCAGATTTGATACTGTTTTTCCAAAATGAAACACATACAAAATAATCATTGTTCTGTGTGATTTTTAAAAAGGGTTATCTGCACTAGCCTTGTAAGGATGGGTGCCATTTTATTTTTAGTGCAAAATTCTTCTTACAAAATGTAGTTTTTTACAGCTGATAGACCTATCTCCAGACTGTTTTTTAGTGAATGATTATTAACTATCTTTTCTCACACAGGCACATCCCCAAATGCTGCTTTCAGTTTGATCTCAGCCATCAGTTCAAGAGCCAGTGCTTTCAAAGGCAGATCTGTGGTCCTTTTACTGGCTCAGCTGTCTGATGCAGGTCGGGTAAAGGATTGCACTGAGAATGATTGCCCAGGCCTCTCCCTCAAGAGTATTCTTATATCTGTCCAGACTGCTTCCCTTGACCAATGGGAACAACCTTTTCTTTCCCCTAATCAGTATTGGAAGCCACTTTGACAATGCATCATATAATATGCATTTACTGTTTTTGCAGAAATATTCCAGTAAGTCAGTTTCAGGCGGAAGTGCTGAGAAGCATGAGAGGGTTTTGTTTGTCTTATTGAAAACATTAATTTATCCAGAATGGCAGTAGGTCAGGTAGCTTTAACAGATGCTCATAGCCTCTATCTCCGTGCCCACACCTACCCATTTCTGTTCTTTCTTTTTTTCCTTTTTTTTAAAAAATGAAAACAAAACAAAAACATAAGCAGAGTCTCCCTATGTAGCCCAGGCTGGCCTGGAACTTAGCAGTCCTTCTCCCTCAGCCCTCTAATGCCGAGATTGGAGGTGTTTCCCACCACACCCAGCAACAATCCATTTTCTAAAGCAGATTTTATTAAATCCTAGCTCTTTGTCACAGATGATCTCTAGGAATGAGTTTTTAAAAAAACAGTGATGCTGTGCTTTTTAATCATTACACTATTAGAGGTGTCAGCCCACCTTTTAAAGGCCGCATCTGCTGGGCAAGTTCCTAGAGCTCTTGAAACTGTTGTTACAGGAACGTTTCAAGGAAATTCTCAGGCATGTTGGCAGTGTTCCAGGTGTATAAGTGGTCATAAATCTTACTTTTCTTTTTAAAGTATGCATAATGGAACATTCCTCTAATACACGATGCTCAACTTTTCCCAACTATATTGTTCTGTGTTTGTACAGGTATCTCAGCCTTTGTTCAAAAATGCAGCCCCTGAAACTTAAGTCACTGCACTTCTAAACGATTTGGCAATATCATGAGTAATTTGCTTAAGATTCAGTATATCTCATAACTCTTGAGCACTTAAGTAATTGAGATGAGAAAATAAGCCTTTGTGAGTAGGGATGTAGCTCAGTTGCTTGAATGCCCAACATGCATGAAGCCTGGGTTCCATCCCCAATACCACATAAACTGGGTGTGGTGGCACACACCTGTCATCCTAAGCACTTGGGAGGTAGAGGCAGGAGAATCAGAAGTTCAAGGCCATCCTCAACTACATAGTGAGTTTGAGGCAGGCCTGAGATACCTGAGATGCTGTCTCAAACAAATGTCTGTTGGTAGTTATTTAGGTCCTAGCCAAGCACTGTCATTTTCATTTGAAACATACAATGTTTATGATGTATTCTCAGTAAGGTTCAGAATCTGTAAATCTGTTGAGCTTTAAAATGTATTTGAAATAATTTAAGTAGGCATTCAAAATTATGAATTAGATGTTTTTAAATTTCTACATAATAATTTGCACTGTAAAATATGTCCTTTCTCCCATTTCCTTCTGCCATTCTGATATGCTCATTAAAATATTTTTGTAAACATACTCATGTGATATGGTGTGTGATGTCTGGTTGTTTCACTGTTTTAATTTCAGTCTTTAAATACTGTGCTGCTTGGAACACACAGTGCAGGTTGTACCATCCCTATGCCTACATGCCCATGAATAACACAATGAACAGTTTTCCAGTGGTTCCTGGTTTTAGTTACCTGACATTGGGTTGTTTTCTGTCTATCTGTCCTTTTTAAATTTTTTTAATAAACAGGGGACTTTGGTTTGGAGTTTTTGTTTTGTTAGTTTGGTCTCTCTTTTATGTAGCTCTGAATGAACCGGAGCTCACTACATAGAGCAGGCTGGTCACAAACTCAAGAGATCTGTCTTCATCAGCCTCTCAAATGGTGGGATTAATAAAGGTGTGCAACTGTTACACCTAGACATGTACCCCAGACTGGCTTTGATCTTCTGTTCCAAATGATAGAATTAAAGTTTATACCACCATACCTGGGAGAGGGGTATATCTTTTTTCTTATCTCCCCAGAGAGGCTTTACTCCGAAGATCTCCATTACCCTTTTTCTCTGAACTACATAATTAAAAATTATTAGTTTCCTATTTTAGTGAAGTTTATACCACTTAAAAACTTGTCACAACATTTAATGTTCTCTTAGTAGGTAACCCATAGTGGTACTTGGAATACCTGAGTGTTGGTTCACTTTCATAAGCAACAGTCACCGGTACCAGCCAGACAGGCTTTCCCAAATGTCATCCAGTCATCAAAATGGCATCAAAATACCCAGCACATTAGAAGAATGATTCTTCAGATTTTAATCTTGATTTTTTTTTTTCTACTGATAGTTTTTTTCTTTATGCTGTGTAATTCTGGTTACTTGGAATTTTTAGAACTCATACAGGATCACCCACCCAAGTTAACCTGTGGATGTCATGTATTTATCTGAATTGATGTTTTCCTATGCTAGAATGTGAAAAGTGACATATTTAAGATGTATGCAAAGATGTATTTAAATTTTTGTTTTTAATAAGAATTTGTACAGATTCAAAGGCTATTAAGCCATATCTATAGTCCTAGCACGTGGGAGGTAGAAACCAGGGGATCAGATCAAAGTTTAAGGTCTGCCTGCCTACACAGCAAGCTTGCAGCCTGCTTGAGCTAAATGGGACACTTTTTCTATTATATTTAGGGGTTTTGGGGGGAGGGTAGTGGTGGGGGAGTTGTCTTCAAGACAGTTACTCTGTAAGCTTGGTAGTCCTGGAACTCGCTCTGAAGACAAAGCTGGCCTCGAATTCATAGAGATCTGCCTGTTTCTGCATCCTTCCCGAGTGCTGTCCACCATCACCCAGCCATAATTTTTCTATATATACACACTGTTAGCATCACCAAGTGGCTGCACCTAGAGATAGGCAAGACCATAGATCTGTTACCATGGTAATGCCCCCCCTCCATTCCCAAGAACCCCTAGGGCTACCCAATTTCACCTGGGCAGCACATGCGTCATCACGCAGATATAAAGGAGAAGCCCTCCTCCCTCCGGCCCTTTTGCTCTCCCCTTCCTCTCTTGCGCTCGACCTTTTCCCACTCTCCCCAATTAAACCTTCTACATGTGGTATTGTCTGGACCTGGTGTGTGGAATTTACCACGAGTCGTCTCTTATACTATCATTTTGGAGGTCCCACCGAGATCTTATCTACGACTCGCAGGTATATTAAGGGAGTGCTGGCCCACGGCGGTTGCAGACCGGCGGTTGCGGGCGTCGGTCCGGCGCCACACCGGGGCGGACGGCACCGGAGCGGACGGAGGCGCGGGCACCACACCACCGGAGCACCAGAGCAGAGGACCTGAGTTGCTGCAAGCTGCCCGCTCTCCCGCCCGACGCCCGCGGAGGCACGTAGGCCATCTCAGGTGAGTGGAACTCGAGTGAGAAGGCATCTCAGCTGTGGTCTATCGCCCTGCGCCGCCGCGGCCCGCTCCCGCCGCCGCCGCTCCCGCTGCTGCCAGCTGCGCGGAGATTCAACCAAGTAAGCTATACATTTCTGCAGCTGCGCGGAAATTCAACCAAGTGAGCTATAGTCTATCCCCGCCTATCCACACAATACCACGTATTTCCATATACCAGTCCGCTATAATTTTCACACAGACAGCGGCATATTAATTAATAGGTCCATCCAAGGGGAGAACCTCTAGCTTCCCAAAGGAGGCCTGGCCAGCCTTCTCTGAGAACCACGGAGGTTAACAGGCTCCCTTTGGTATATGCTTTAAGACTTCTACCATTGGTGACCCCCCCCCCCCCAACGGAGGCAATCCTCGCTCCTAATCTCTCCGGGCTTCACTGCCGACAAACCCCTAGGCCTAGGGTGGATTGTAGCTCCCCAAGCGGTCACTGGTGGGCTCTCGTGACGACCTGAGCCCCTAGCTTTGGCCATTAACTCTTTGGTGCCTGGATTGTTCTCAGGACGCTGGTAGGAATAACCAGGCACCCACCAATGGGTAACAGAATGTCTTCGACCGTATCTCCTGGAACCCCACTGGGTTGTATCCTGGACAATCTCAAATCTCTAAAGTTAACGCCAGATTTGAAGGCATCAAAATTAATATATCTCTGCAATAAAGTCTGGGTTAAATATCAATTAGATGGAAATTCAAAATGGCCACCTAATGGCACTCTAGATCCAGCTATTTTAAAGGATCTTAATACATACTGCCAGCGGACTGGTAAATGGAAGGAGGTTCCCTATGTTCAAGCCTTCATTTATCTCCGTTCTAATCCCTCTTTGTGTATTTCTTGTTCCCCAACTCAACTTCTCTTAGCTATGAAACCTACACCTCCCCCAGATGACATGGCGACGCTGGATCCAGCTAATGAACCACCCCCCTTTCGCCGCAGGCCTATCTCCACTCCTCCAAAAGCCCAAACTGCTACCTCAGTTTCTCCTCCAGAAGCCCAAACTGCTACCTCAGTTTCTCCTCCAAAAGCTCAAACTGCTACCTCAGTTTCTCCTTCTCACCAGGATACTCCAGATCCTACTAGCCCTGCCTCTCCAGATCCCTCCCCTTCTTCTGTGCCAGCTGGGGGCCAATCCAAACGCCCCACATTGGCAGCTACCTTCACTCCTCCTGTCACTCCCTCTAAGACTT
This sequence comes from Montemys delectorum, assembly GCA_019843815.1. Lineage (NCBI taxonomy): Eukaryota > Metazoa > Chordata > Mammalia > Rodentia > Muridae > Montemys > Montemys delectorum. Next base: position 30,880 of record JADRCD010215222.1, read on the forward strand.
CTGCCAAACCTCCAAGTTCTCCCTCCCCAGAGACACCTGACCCAGCAACAGTCCTACCTCTAAGAGAAGTTGCTGGAACAGATGGCCTTGTCAGGGTACATGTTCCTTTCTCACTTAGTGAACTTTCCCAAATAGAAAACAGGCTTGGATCTTATACCTCTAATCCTTCCAAGTTTATCAAAGAGTTCCAATATATTACTCAGTCTTACAGCTTGACTTTCCATGATGTTTATATGATCCTCACTAACAATTTACTTCCTGAGGAGCGCAGGCGAGTCTGGGAAGAGGCAAGAGTTCATGCAGACAACACACACCAGATAACAGTTACCCGCTTGGTTCTGACACCGTGCCAGACCGAGATCCCCAGTGGAACTACAATTCTGCAGATGGTATTTTAGCCAGGGACAGGTTCATCACCTGCCTTCTGGCAGGTCTTAGGAAAGCAGCCTTAAAGCCAGTAAATTTTGAAAAACTCCAAGAGGTTGTTCAGGACAAACACGAGAATCCATCTCAATTTTTAGAACGTCTTACTAAGGCATTATTACAACATACTAACCTGGACCCTGAAAGCTCAGAAGGTAAGCAACTCCTAATGACCTACTTCTTTTCCCAGAGCTACCCCGACATAAGAGCTAAACTTAAAAAACTGGAGAGGGGACCCCTAACTCCACAGGCAGAAGTCTTAGCGCTGGCTTTCAAGGTGTACCATGGGAGAGATGATAAGGTCC
>JADRCD010215223.1:12453-41941 GCA_019843815.1 Montemys delectorum
AAGAAGAAGAAGAAGAAGAAGAAGAAGAAGAAGAAGAAGAAGAAGAAATAAGAAAAAGAAGAAGAAACCAAACCCAAACCAAAACACATGGTGATAGGCAAAAATATAACCTATCTCCTATCTAAATGTTTCTATACTTTGTCTCCAAGATAGAAATGCCTTTTATGAGAATGCCAAGCAAGGACAAATTTGTAATAAGTAGAAGAAAATAAACGAATCTCTTTGGCTTACTTGTGGTTTTCAAATTTTTTTGAGATAATTTTGGGATACATGATAATTGAAAAGGAGATATTAAGTTCATCAATTTTGATGATCTTCACCCTGCTTATTTAGCAAATCATAACTGAAGAATTCTTCCAGGGGACTTTTATAAAAGTTAACAAAATTTCTAAATTTAGGAAGAGAACCATTGTTCCTACTGACTTTCAAGAATCCTGAGTTCATCTTGATTCTAGCAGCACCAGGGAAGGAGTGACTTATCTCTATCAGCTCACCAGTAAATATTAGAATTAGACTAAATGAGAATCTAGAACAAAGAAAAGTACAGTGTTGTCTTAATTTACAAGCTGAACTGTCACAACTTTTCTGAAAGTTACTCACTATTCCAGACACTTATTCAGTCTTGTGTGTCATTTTGTAAAACTGTTAATTACCTTTGTTTCTTAATCCAGAACAACACAATTTACATTCTGGATTTGACTAAGCCTGTGTTTCAGAAAATATTTAGAAATTTGGCCTAATTGTTCCCCTAGGCTATAGTATTTTCCTAAAATAAAATAGAAAATCATTTCCCACTATTTTCTGTTTCTTCTAATTTGAACCTTAGTCAATTTAGTCTCACTTTGAGAAATATCAAACACATATTATACATGTAATGTTTGGAAAAAATTAACAAAGTAATACATATTCACTTTAAGGAACAACAAAAGATTTGTGGTTGTTGTTTTAGTTTTTGCTTAAAGAACCAAATCTGATATTGGTCACTCTAGAGAGAGGAAAAAAAGATGGTTTTGTAGTTGAATCAATTAAATAGTCAGATATGATACATTTTGCTTTCTTTCTAAAAAGCCAATAACTAGAAACACTAGAGAAAAAGTTGTGGTGTCCATGATGGATCTATTCCTCACCCAAAGTACCTAGAACAAGAAAACAAAGCAAGACTCCACATTCTCCAGAATAATATAGAAAGTGCTCAATTCCCTTTACTCTTCATACAGAACAAACTATGTGTCTTTCATAATTATTTCTAAGGAAAGTAGTAAAAATTTTCAGGAACTAAACTTATTTGAAAACAAAAATGGTGTTGCTTGAATTATGCAAAGGACAAACATTGAGCACTGTTGATGGATAAGCAAAACAATCAGGTACCATAAAAAGGTGATAGAACTAACCCTCCCTTACCAGATACGCATGCAGAAGGAATGGGTCTTCTATAGACTTGGTACAATGAACATACATACAGGAATATATAAAACACACAGTCTATAAATACAAATGTGTTCCATCAGATTTACTATACAGAACATAAGTGATGACAGATTGCATTTAATGATGGCAAACTTAATTTCTGAGGGAAGGAATGATGACCTTGTTCCAGAAAAATAGCAAGAGAGGTATCATCAAGGAGCTAAATTTTTCTTTGGCATGGTAAAGGGGAAAATTGAGTTTATCAACTTATTTACATGAGAGTTCTCTATATTTGGGGTGATATAATGCTATTTTGTTACACAAAATTATTTTATGGTTTCCATGTGCCTTCATTAAGTATTTGATTTGATATGTCATAGCTATGAACACAACAAATGATAAGAAACACAAATTATATAATACAGACAATCTCTCTGTATGTAAATTGAATAATACATACCAGCACTTCTGGATACATGAGTCATAGTACATGCAGATCATTTGGTGCTTTCCTCTTCCCATGCAACAGGTGAGACCAGACACAAAGGAAATGATCTAACTAAATCAAAGATAACAAGGACCCCACTGCAATGTGTTTAAACATATATTAGAATAAACCACTTGAATACCTACTTACAGTAATAAATGCTCTTATAGACAACTCTTGGGAAACAAAACAGAAGGAAACATTAACATAAATCTTAGTCATTTACAAAAATAAATCTTGCCTCAATTTTAACCACTAAATAGGTCTTGAGAACAGAAATCTCAAGTAGTGTTGATTATCAAAAACATAAAGGTAGGCTGGTTTGGGATGTGTGTGCATGTGGAGGGGTATAAGCTGTGTCTAAAAACCCAACTAATAGGAATTACAAGTTATTCATATTTCACCACATACTATGGATATATGTCTTCCCTAAATAATCAGCTAATGAGTTTTATCTAATTATGCTTAACACCAAATCAGGAGTGGTCAAAGGGGGTTTTTTGTTGTATTTGCAATTTAGCATTATTGGCAATAAATCTACTCAAAGATTTTGCTAATGTTTATTTATTAAAATGGAATCTAGTATGAAAACGAAATGAGCATAAACACTTAAATTTATACTGAATCTTTAATTAGCTAAGCAGGCCAAAATTTTTCTACTCTGGGCAAAGGCTGTCATGGAGATTCATGAAAGCAATGAGAAAATAATTTCCCAGTAAGTACAGTGTAGATGGGGGCAATGGCAAGTGGGTCATCCTGCCATGTGGAAATAATAACAAGAGGCCAGTACATTGATCCCACATCAATTGTTTTCTATAAAAGAGGTTCAGTTTGGTCTGAATGAACTCTTCTGAGAAGAAAACATGGAATTTTATTAAGTTTACATACATTTAACAAATATTTTTCCAAACAGTTTAGTACTAAACATTTTGAAGCTTTTTATATCTGTTATTGAACATTTTGCATGAAATCTTCAAGGGGTATTTCCAGCAATTCACAGCCATTCTAAGTATCCCTAAATTTGGAGTTCTAAAGAATTCAATTCAAAATTAAATTAAAGCAATAAAACAAAATTAAATAAATCAAATGGCCCAAACCCTAATGCTGGAGTATGTTCGGTTGTCTTTAGTTTTATACAGGGTACTCAACAAATCGTATTCTGAAATCTTGACAAATCATCTCTATCCTAGCCCGTTGGGCCTCACAGAGCTGAGTTAGAAGTATATACTGATGACATCCAGGATACCAGGCCTCATGCTGAGCTCAAAACAAAACAAAACAAAACAAAACAAAAGAGCAAACAAAACCCCTAATATGTCCAGTTTTATACCTTGTCATTAGATACCAAAAATGTTAAAGTCTAATTTATACTAACGTGTGCATTGCTGCTGCAGGAAAGAACACAACAGCCGCCTTGCCCATGCTTGGCTGAGGATGAGGATAATTGGAATGCAGCCCAAATCAGGTGTGGCACTGAGTCGTCTTCATTAAAAAATAGGAAGGAATTGGCCAGAAATGGATTTAGGTAGCATATTTCTTATAGTTGTAATGATTTGGGTTTTTATTTTTTCCCAATAGTGAGGATTAATTGATGAAAATAAAATGAACCTTAATCAGGCCTACAAGGCCTACAGAATTCTTTGGACCCACTTTCTCAAAAATTAAGTGGGTCTTGCTCGCTGGGCAAGGCAAATGTTACCATTACCAGTAAGCTTGTGATATGTATAAAACACACACACATAAAGAAACTAAGAGGGAATGCCAAACACCTATCATAGAGAGGTTTCCATGGATTGTGTTTGACCCTTGTTCCACCCAGGCAATGCCTACCTCGGGAGCACAGTATCTCCTACTAGACAGAGCATATATGTGTGTTTAATCGATAATGTGAGCCAAAGACAACAATCTTAATCTTTATAGATTCTATTTGTAGTAATAGGTTTAGAAGGCTTCCTGATTCCCTAATTATTCTCCTAAGCAAACCAACTGCAACATTGAAGATTCAGAGGAACACAATCCCTGTTAAAGGTCACAGACAGTGGAGCGAGCAGCCCTGTAAAAATGGAAAGAAGAGAAATCCATGATAGCACAGGTTTATAGCATCTAACTAGAAATTACTCAATATTATTTGGGTGCTACAAAATTGAACTTAAACACATGGATTTCGCTGAAACAGGACTCAAAAAGGATTATGGGTAGCTGTCAGCAGGCAAGGTATTGAGTGTACTTGTGAAGTATGTCATTCACATGAAGTGTCACAGTCACAGAAAAGATATTAAAAAGGCATTCCATATCTGGTAGGGCATTCCATGGTCTGAGTTTAGCTGGTTTGTCCAGGTGTCTTCTTGGTGTAGGGGACCACAGGTTGAGATTTATCCACTCGCATTGGAGGAGGTCTGAGACAGCATAGGACAAGCGTCAGCTTGCTTGCTGGGGCTTTTCTGCCACAGGAGCAGGAATGTCTAGTAAGGATAAATCGCTCCACTGTGCTCAGGACAAGTCAGGACACCTGAGGATCTGGCTATGTGGTCTTGCACTTGTTGACTGGTTTGCCTCCATTCATTATTGCAGATGCACTTGTACTTTTGCTTGGTGTCACCCCAGCTTTCGGGACTGTCTCACCAACATCATGCAAAGATGGTTCTCGGTACATGGCAACTAGGGATGTAAAGAAAGGGAGAGGAAATGAAGAGGTTTATGGTTATCATGCAAGAATGGCATATCACTTTTTGCACAGACCTCAGCCAGTCTGTATCTGTTTTCTGAGAATGAACTCAGTCCCACTGATAACAGGAGAACAGCTTTAAGGCAGCCATTCCCAATCCCTAAATTAAGATAATATTTTCAATGCATTCTCTAACTTATACAATGAAATACATGCATATACATGTACTTAGATTTTTGTCTAGGAAAGTTTAAATAAAGAACTATGGCCTCTTTGTTGACCTATAAACCAAAGCTCACATAATATTTAAGCATGCATGAGCATATGTGCACACACCTCTCCAGGAGGAAAAGCATTTGACTTAATTCTATTTTTACCTGAGATCACTAAGCTATTTTTCTCTCCAGTGGTTTAAAAGACATACTGTCATGCTAGGTTCCACTTGAAAGCTACACACAGCATTAGTAATAAAAGCTTCATTTTGCTAAAACCAAAGCCTTCTATGAATAATTGTTTCTATTCCTTTCCCATAATCATAGTAAAGGCCTCTACAAAACTGAAAGCAACTTGTGGCATTTATATATTTATATCTACTTTTGATTCATTATTTAAAAATCAAATAATTAATAGGATGAAGGTATAAAACAGTAACACCAATTGACACTACTGCCTGAGGAAAATTTGAGGAACTGGCTGAGTTGTGCCTGGTGACATGAGAACCATGCTTCATGTTACAGTTTTAGAAAATACTTTTACAGAATCCTGGAAGAGAGTATTTAAGAGTATCTAACATTTGGAAAAATTAGTTGATATAAAGTCATTTGCCATCAGAACTATAATTACAGCCAAACTGCCCAACAAGCTGCTTGGGTTTTGAAAGCTTAGAAGTTCCAGAAAAGACCCAAAGTGGAATCAAGATCAATTCCACAAGTGCCATGGAGGGATCTTGCATCTGCATCAATATATCTCATGGTTCTTCTTAGCATACTTACAAAAGTAAATATACACTGAGCTAAATGACTTGAAAAGTCTGTAAAAGTTGCTAGTCTCTAATCCAGGAAGCTGTGTCCAATCAAGTCTCACTGGCTGTACTAACCACTCTTAAGGCCACTCTTAAGCCCATGCTCAGTAGTAGATGGCAAACACAAAATGAACTCAATGGTATTTATTAGAGATGTTTTTGTCTCATAATACTTTTTCAGAGCTTTAGGCTTTTTATTGTTTTGTTTTCTTACAGGTCCTTTGTACATATGTGCTGGTTTCTGATTTTGTAGGGGTTTCTTGGGGGGATTTGTGTGTGTGTAAATGTGTGGGTCTCTGTATCTGTATGTATATCTTGAGCTTTTTTTTGGCTTTTTCATGTTTGTTTGTCTCCTATTTTGGTTTATTTTATTTTATATAATTTTATTGTTTTAAATGATTGTTTCTTTTCTTAGGATAGAGAGAAATAGTGTGGACATGTGAAGGTAGGAAAGTGGGGACTATCTGGAGGAGTCGGGGGAAGGGAAACAATAATCAACATATTGCATTGAAAATCTATTTTTAACTTAAAAAGAAAAAGAAAAATGACAGTCTTCATTGTTGAAGCACCTCCAGTCTCTCTCACTCCTACTCAAATCAGGACCCAATAGTATCAAAGCTTTGACTCACATCACATATGAAATAAAGCTGAGTGGGAGATACGACTGCCTAGAATATCCAGAAGCAATCACAGTCCTGTGGAAATGTCTGTACTTGTCCTAAAACTTTCATTTATATAATATATTCCCTACTGGGGCTTGTAAAGTTTGAAATTCATATCCCTCTAATTATCTTCACTATTAAGCATTGTTTTTCAGAAGTAGTGTTTTAAAAGAATAAAGCATACTGCCTTGTTTTGGTTAAAGTACTTCTATCCAGGAGTTACTTTAAAACAGGATAAAATAGTACTTTTCTCTCCTTATATGTACACATACTCACACAACAGTTCAGCCTAGAGCTGGAATACCAAGAAATAGGATTTATTTGTGATTAAACTGTTTATACCCTAGTGGGAGAATGTTTGGTGTTTTCTGTGTCCCTCATGATATTTATTATATGTCCCACACCTGACCTTCCTACAGGAGCAAGGCTGGGGTCAGCTCAGTGGTTGGAGGTAATACTGAGGAACTCCAAAGCACCCAGTCTGAAGGAAAAAAAAAACTGAAACTTTTGGTAGATCAGCTGGCTACAACCTTTAAGAAATCCCTCCCAGTGCCTTGTCAGTCTCTAGAGGGACCTGGTGGCCTTTTCTTTTATCCTAGGAAACCAGGCCACTTCTGTAAGCATGCTTGCTGACTTTGTTATTTTCCCCATTTCACTTCTTCAGAAAATTTTGGAATAGTCTTAAGGTCACTTTTTTCAGCTCTAAATTTTAATGTAAATAACAGCAGAATCATAAATTATCAAGGTACATATATTTATATTTTTCTAATTAATTGATAGAGCATGGTAGCCTGTGCCTTAGAATTTGTTCAAAATAAGTATGAAGGAGCTATTATTTAAAGCTGAAATTCCTTTAATACAGGGAAATAATTTAATAAAAGGAAAATTATTTATGTAGCATGGGATTTATAGAGTTCAAGGGTTATCTTCAAGAACTATAATAATTCAAAAGAAATTTTACCTAGATATTCTGAAAATAGGCAAATTCTTACAGTTCCATGTGAAAATATTTTATCCTATATATGTATCATTATATAGTCATAAGAACATAGATTTTTATTTTTCAAATAATTGAAAGTCATGAAGTACTTAGAACATTTGGGATAATGAGGATTTGTGACATTGAAAGTTTTCTGCTACACATATGCATACACGAGTAAGCACACACACACATACATACATGTATGCACAAATGTACACATGCAGGCAGCACATACACATAGTCAAGTATATAGAAGGAAAACTTTTTCCCTCATCTTTGGTGTCCAGAATTGAAAATCCTTCCTTCTACATATGTTAAGCGTATGTTCTACCACAAACCTGCACTCGGTGACCTCATGAAGCTTAGCAAAGCAGCATAAGGACAAATCTGTGTGAACACCACTCCAATAAAGAACATTTCTATCAGTCTCTGGAAAGTTCCTGTGGGCCATGCCAGATGTATCCATGGGAAAATTGAAGTCTACAGCAGCACTCAAGAGGATGATGCATGTGATGTACTCACCTTCCAATGGCTTGGGTAGAAAATGAGCTGCTGGTTTGGTTTTCTTTACTCTGTTTCCTTTCATAACTTGCCCTTCCTTATTTAATCCCAAAAACCAGGCTCTGCCAGACTCCTGTTGCCTGTACAGCATGGATGAGTAGATTACATAATAGTTTTCAAAAACAGACTCTTTAAACTTGCATTCAGGGGTAAAAAGTTCCTATTGGGAGAAAAGAAGAGAAGAGAGTTAAAGTAGAGAGCAGAATCTTCGAGTGTTTAATTGCTCTGCATGGACTTTTCTGAGGAGGCAACCCTCAAACTGAGAGGTAGCTGGAACTGAGTCCTCCTGCATGCAGAAGCTCTTTATACATAATTTTCACTACCAATGGAATTTGGAGAGTTGGTAATTGGTAGAAATATATATGCAAGGATGTATCTCCTTTAATAAGGAAATAAAAAATGTAAGCCAGGCATGGTAGCTCATGCTTGTAATTTGAACATTCAGAAAGATGAGGCAGGAGGATTGCTGTGCGTTTGAGAACAACCTGAGGACAGCCTGAGAACAAGTTCCAGGACAGCAACACCTACATAGCAAGATCCTGTATCAAATTATAAAAACCCAAAGAAAAAATGAACCATACAGTACTTTCACTTAATCAAAACCCAATTCAATCACCATCTACCATCTACCACATCACTGTAGCGTTATCTATTCCTGACAAAGTTTACAAAGCTATTTAAGATACCACATGTTTTACATTATTTTCACAGAAATAACTTTACGATATTGTAACAGTGAGTAGACAGTTGTTACAATAAGTAAAATTAGTTGTAGTTATAAGTAGATTAGTGTTACAGAGTGACAAATTTATACTACTGAAGAACAGACTGAAACCTCAAACTAAAGTTATGATAATGAGATGGCACCAGAGCCATTGGAGTGTGACAAGCTGAGACCAGACATCATGTTAGCTGATAGAAGCTGGAAGTAATTTACCCAATTTCATGGTTTTGAATCCTATTGAAAATTTTGCAGATCAACAGCAAAACCCTGACTAAAAACCACCCAACAGTTTTGAAAAGAGTACAGTGTGTTAAACAGACTTAAGCTCTTGCGTTCATCTTCATTCAACAGTGAGCAGCACAAAGCTTTAGTATTATTATAAATACCAAAAATATTTCACAGATGATTTTATATCTTTATGAAACTCTTATTTGAGATAAAATTATTTCATGCTTATCTATAATAATGCACAGTAATACAGCTTACGAGTATTTCTGACAGCATCCAATTAAATAGAACTTCAAAATCCCTTTTTAGGGGGGAACTGTAGAGTAAACCATCTTTATTTCTTTTGGTTAAAAACAATGGATTTGAATGTGGCATTTCTGTATACTGCTCATTCCTTATGTTCAGTACATTGGTATTATACACCTAGCAGTATAAACAAATATCAGAGGGGAAAACACACTGAAAAAGTGTCTTCAACAAAGGTATGGGCCATGCAAGAAATATGGGGTGGCTCAGTAGAAGCAGACAGTATGCAGAAAGGCCTGGCCACTCTTCCCAAATTCCTGCAGCAGCTCATTGATTTCATTCTCCATATCCTCAGTGTGTTGAATATACTGGCAGAGCTCACAGATAAGGAATGCTCCCAGAGTGGCCTCTCATGGTTGTTCTGGATGTCCACACTGACCACATGCACTAGCTGGCAGGACTCCTGATCTCTGGAGTTCAAATCTTCTACAACCTAGTCATAGACTCTCTTCACAAGTGAAGATCAGAAACCTTTCTGGATGGGGCTTGATCCTTGTATTTCTGTCCAACTTATGTAAAATTCCATTGTCTGTATAGAGTTCTTTGTCTTTCCTAAGGAGATCATTGTACATTCTGGTCATATATGGTTTTGAAGTCATAAACATTGGACTTGTCAGTTGCTGGTCCTGGGAGCATCACCAGTTCCTATTCCAAAGGAACAGACACTGAAAGGATGTTTGCTGAGGATGCTTTCATGTTCTGATTCTAGTTACTTGAGCATACCATCACCCTTGGCATTGATCACAACATGGCACTACCGAACTACCCACCGCAGTTCAGAACTTTAAAATTCTAACCTCCTAGTGGCAAACTATGTAAGATGTTTAATTAGTTTTGTAGTAGTTTAGAATTGGCTATGTTCTGTGCCTATCTATCTATCTATCTATCTATCTATCTATCTATCTAATTACAATTCTTTAAGTAAAAAATAAAATCTCTAAAAGTTGAAATTATGTTGAATTGTCATAAGAAATGTATCATAATTGTGCATGGAAAATGCCTTCCAAAAGAGATGAGTTATCAAATGATATCTTCTGCAGTATAAATTTATTCAATGTGCTCTATACATTTGCTTCACTGGAAGTTAATTTCCCAAGGAGAAATAGATTTTATTAATTCAGATGGTTTTCATGGGAAAGATGACAGATGCAATGATCAATAAAAGACATTAGCAAAACAAAAGGCAAGGTGAGCCCCTCCCACAGGGATGTGTGAGGTCCTCCAACATGATACTACCTCAGATTTAAAAAAAAAAAAAAAAAAAAAAAAAACTGCCCAAATAAATGTCCTTGCCTTCTACTAAATTTCTGCTCTCCAAATACCCTCCTTTTAGTTCTCTCATTAATAAATGGAGCCCTACTGAGTCAGCATCTAAGAGGTGTCACAGAGGAAAGTAGATGAAGTAGTGGAAAAAGCAAAATGGAATGTTTCAAACCTGGCTTGTCCCCTGTGATGGTTAACTTTCTTTGTCAATTTTACACAAGTGTGGATTACTTAGGAAGATAGTCTGAATTAAGGATTCCTTATGGGCATATCTGTGAGGGGTTAGGTTAATAAGTTAATTGATGTGGGAAACACTAGCCTACTATGGGTGGCAACATCCTCTAGAGAGTGTGTCCTGAACTTTATTAGGATGAAGATAAATCAAGCTAGCACAAGCAAGCAAGCAAGCAAGCAAGTCAACTTACATGCATTCATCTTACATGCATTCATTTCTCTCTGTTTTGGCTCTGTGGTGATATGACTAGCTATGTGAACTTCCTGCCTTGACTTCTCCATTATAACATGGACTTGTAAGATGAAATAAACTCCTTGTGTCTTTAAGTTGTTTTTAATTAGTATATTTTATCACAGCAGCACAATAAAAATAGGAAAGCTCCCAATAGACCAATAAATCTGCCATCTTGATTGAAACTAAATCTTCTATGTCAAATATATTAGACTTTGCCATGTCATATGTATCTTTGAGATAACCTAAGGCACAAAAGAGCATGTTATCTGCTAGTAAAAGCCTGTCTCAAAATCATCAAAGAGTATGATGTTAACAACTGACCTGCTAGGCCACTCAATGGGGGTTAAAGTATCTGGAATTACCCTTGAGAGCATTAGATTTTTAGACAGATTATGGCTCATAGATGCCCTTCTCATATCTATGTACAATCTCTTTCATATTGTGAATGTAGATAATTCCTTATTCTTATCTCATCACCTGTGCCAAAATATCTAAAATATGTCATAGGATACTTACATAGTATTAGTAAAGAGGGTTTCTGCTCTGAATTGGTTGACATAACATGAAAGAAAATGAGATTTTCAGTGTGTAAGAGGTAATTTATTCAGTGAACACATTAAGCCCTCCAAACACTACTTTTTAGGTATGTATTAGCATCTTTTGTGCTTGTGTATGTTTGTATATCCATATGTGCTGGTGTGTGCACGTATGTGTATAGGCCTATATCAGGTGTTTTCCTCAATGACTCTATATTTTATTTTTAAAGACAGGGTCATCATTGAACCTTTGCTCACTGTCTTGGCTAGACTGACTGCCAGGGAACCTCCAAGATCTCCCCATCTCTATCCTTCTAGCATTAGAGTTACAGGTCTACAATGTCATGGCTGGCTTTTACCACAGGTGCTTGAGATGTAAACTCAGATCCTCCTGTTTGCATGGCAAGTACTCTGATCATTAAACCTTTTCTTTAGTTCCTGTTTAATTTACTTTGTGAGCTTTGCCCATGACTCCAGAAACTTATATATCTTCTGACTTTAATCTGAGCATTTGGGAAACAAAAGAAGGTGGATCTCTGCTAATTAAAGGTCAGCTTGGTTTACATTGTGAGATTTAGGACAACCAGGTAGACCCCGTCTCAAAAACAAACAAACCAAAAAACAAAAAAACAAAAAAACAAAGCAAAACAAAACTTCTCAAGAGAACTATGTAATGCTTGTGAAGGCTGGTTGGTATATTCTGGGCCATTTGATTCCAAATAAGCAAAGTGAATACATACACATACAACATTCTGAGATGTTCTTATCTAGCACAGTTTTCTTAAGACTACAAAATAACCTAATCTATTCTTCAAATGTTATAGCCTAAAACAATGCCAGCATTCTCAGGGCAAATGCTAAAAGTACACGCAAGAGGGCCTAGTTACTATCGTTTGTTATAAATATACTTTCAATATGTAAATGGAAGCTAATAGAACAGAGGATGTCCTATCTGTATGTCCAGACAGACAAGGTTCAATCAGTGTTTGATTTCTTTTTTGCTGCGTGTTCTTGGGAAAATGGTTTTATCTCCCTGGGTTTCAGTCCACATTTCTAAAACAAAGTTGAAACTATAGGACAAAATGCTATCTGGGAGAACTAGTGTGAATTAATTCATTTTACAATGCTAAAATAATAAGTACTCACTAATGTTTATGAAATACATTATTCATTATATAGTAAATCTTTTCTGTATCAATTATTTCAGTATTTCAATCCTATCATATTTCTACAGATCAAAATTCAACTGCATGATTAGTCAATAAACATGGCTGTATATCAAGTATTGTGTTGACCACCAGATATGACAAAAATAAATGAAATAATTCATTTCATTTTAAAAGTCATATAAGTACATATTATTATGGTATCTTGGATGAGAGAAGGGTTATTGGTGTAGTATATAGCATTGTGACAAAGCAGAGACAGAAAATGCCACAGTGTATCAGGAGAACCATAAGCAGTTTGCAAAGATACAGGCACTGCAGAGAAGAAACAGAAACTGATGTGAGTGGAAAGACAGGCTAGCATTTATAATAAAGGTTTTATATGCTGTCAAGATAATGAACCCTATTGTCAGTGAGAAACAAGGCACTCTTGAATAAGTAACAGAGTAAACACAAAGTGACTGTCAGTGTGCAAGACAATTTTATAATATTATAATTTTATAATATATTATAATAATATTATGTTTCAACACTAGTATGTTGATTCCTAATCTTTGGAGAAATGGACTGGCAAATGTTAGGTATGTCAATGCCATTATGTGAAGTTTCCTCATTTTGACTAAATTTATAATTCTGGAAAATTAAGGTACTTTGGTTTCTAGACCTAAATTCAATTATTTCTCTAGGTTTGTGTCTTTCCTGCCCTATGAACCTCAAGTCACAGCCAGCCAGGAAAGTTGATTGTCCATTAGACAGCTGACATTCTTTACCTGACTACTCACTGTTTGTCCCTACCAATGGCTAATTGTAGGCCACAAACTAAATTTTAATCTATTTCCCCCTGCCTTCCTCTAAAATGTATGAAAATGGAACCTCAATCTGCCACAGGAGCCTGAACTGTACTCAACGTTCATGCCATGCCGCCATCTGTCTATGGCTGTAATTACTTTTAATAAATCTCTTACTAAAAAGATAATCTATCCAAATATCTACTTTGAGCCTAAAATATGAGACTTTTCAGGAAGTTTTCTGTTAAAGATGTACATTTATGTTCACTCCAGTAGTTAGTATGAGAACAATGCACAGAGCATAGACAAATGCTATCCAAATTATAAGCTATAAAACTGAATTCTCAATTTTATAGTATCTAAGAAAGAGGAAGAAAACATGTTATGCAAATTATTCAGGAGGTAAAATCTTTTTCTTGATGCTAATTTGTAAAGAAACCTATAAAAGTAACATTGATCAACACAAAGGAAAAAATTCTTGATAGTTGACAAAACTATAGTTTTGTATTTGAGTACTGCAGATGCATCAGGAAGATAGACTGCATTGGGAAAGTTTAGTAAATAGAACCTGAAATAATTGTAATTGATGATATCAGGGATCATGTGGGCATTGGAGGCTTTAGTAAGCAGAAGTGAAGCAAGCTGGCAAACAGGGTTCGCTGACAAGGATAAATGTCTAGCTTGCACTGCACTGGGAAGATAGTGGTGGGAACAAACTTGAAGAGGCTGTGCATTGCCTGAAAAATTAAAATCTTACATCTTGAGAATACCTGAGTTTTCAGGAAAAAAAATTTTTTTTTTTTTTTTTTGGTTTTGGTCATAACCTTTTCATCTTGACTATTTCTTCAGTGTATTTCTCAACGTGGAGAAGATCAAGGGCTGGGATGGACCCAGTACACTTCCAGTTTGATACCTTCAATAGACTGAAAAAACAGGGATTCCAGGCTATCTCTGAAGCTCTAATTTGTTTCTTATTTAGTGAACTAAAAGGACTACTGTGACAGAATACTGGCAATGATAAAAAGAAAATGCTTATTTAAATTTGATAAAAAGAAAATGCTTATTTAAATTTAGGCTTAAATATAAACTCTTTGAAAGTGCCAAAATGAGATAGATAAGGAATTTGATGTGCCTTTTTCTCCTCTTGCCTACCTATATTTAGAACAACCACCCTGAAAACAAGCCCAGTAGTCAAGTTCCAGTAGAAGATTAAGTATTTATTTGCACCAATGCCAAATTAAACCGTCAAATTATAGAATAGGAAAAAAGGCACACCACAATGCAGACAGAAGTTTCATATCTCCTTTTCTGTTGTGGTTGTTCTGGAATGAAAGCACCATCTGCAGTGTGCTTATTATCTTGACAGTGGCAGCAGAATTCCTCTTCTTTATTCAGGAAAACCCCTGATGGTCTATTTGCATGTGCAAAGATAGTCTTCTGGGTTGTGGATGAAAGGGGAGGATGATAGGAGGAGACTGTCCATGTTCTACAACTCATAAAGAATGAATTAGCCATAAACCTAGAAGATTAGTCATAAACAAAGTATGATGTCAGTACTGACATGACCTTGAGATGTGCAGTAGGCTGCAGTCTTCAGACTGTTGACTCAAAAACAGGACTTCCACTTCAAGTTGGAAAGAGAGTTTTTTCTGAAGCCATGAGTCACCACAGTCTGGGAACTCACGTTTAGGTTACCCAGCTTCCATGCCCCAGTGAAGTAACAGTTTTTTGAAGATTTTGTAATGACAGAATGAAGTAGTAAATTGAGGTACTTTTCAAATATGGTGGAAGAGTCATCAGAATAACAGCAAAGTAAGAGAAATCATAGCTATTGGTCTCAGATGCTATCTGATGACAGTTTTAGAATTTTGATTTGGTGGAAATGAGGATTTTTTTTTAAGTTAATAAATCCCAAAGATTTTTGTCTCTTAGTCACAAGGATGTTAAGTCAGATGCAGAGGTGGACAAGGAATGGTTAGTTAGGAGGGTAAAGATAACAGAAGATAAATTATGATTAGGTTCTGTACCTGGAACATTCCAATCTCCCCACAATCATGGAAATTCTTATCAATTCAAGTTCATCCTTGTAGAAAGTTCAATTCAAGTGCAGGTTTTGTTTGTTTTATTTCAGCAACTTTTTTTATTTTCACAAGATCAAGTCTAAGTCTTGTGTAGTAAATACAGATCCATCTCCAAAGGCAATAACATTTATTTTGAGTCAAATGTTAGTAATTATGGTTGGAAACATGGATTCAGGTTGCTCTGAAAGATGGGTTCCAGTATGAAATCAGTTAAATAAAATTCCAGAGTCATAGAATAAAAGACAGTCATAAGCATTGTGTTCTGAATCTTGTCAGGAATGAGCAGACTTGAAGGACCCTCAGGGAGGACTCCTCTTTTCTGTAGTTATTAGCTTATAAAACCAGGGAGTAAATCATTGCAGGAATCTGATTACTAGTTAAAAGAATTAAATTTGAATGGTATTTCTTGCTCTGGGTGGGGACATGAGATCCTACATTGCCCCAAAGATAATGTAGCAAAAGGCTTTATGGTTGGCAGTGAAGACATATTGCTACCAGAGAAATTTGAGGTGGCCCACATTGGGTGCCATATTCTACTTACAAAATCTAGGACCCCTTCTGCTGTTTCTAGTTTAAAAAATAAGAGAAAAATTTAAAATAGAAATAAAAGGAAGATTGAGAACAACTTTACTAAAGTTTAAGAGAAAAATAGCAAGACAGCTAACCTTTAAACTGTTATGTTTATGTTGATCGATGATGAAGAGAGAAAAAAGAAAGCAACAATATTTTGTTAGGATCTGGCATGTGCAGCAATGGAGTTCAGAAGAAGTGGGGAACTGACTTCATGCAAGCAAAGTGAGAAAGACCAGAGCATAAGATAAAGCCTACTACAAAATGATAAAAAAGAAGAAAAGGGTAGAAAGAACAGAGCTGTATGCTTTTTCTGGGTTAGGACTCAGAAAGGAGGCTGGCTAGTGCTTTTCTCTGTCTGTACTACACGGGGAAGGGTGTTGTGAAAGAAGAACATACTACTAATTAGAATATAAATTCCCCCACCCAGTTATGTAGCTGAGAATATTGTGCCTCTATCCAGGTCTAAACAATAGCTAGGTTCTAGTCTTTTGACCTTAATGGGCCTCAAAAAAGCACAAGTCTTCCATCATTTATATGCTAATTTAAGTCCTCAAGAGACTTATTTTCTGGCAAAAAGGAGGTGAAGTCCACTCTCTGTGAAGGAGAGGGATGTTTTTTAGGACCTCCAGGGCAGTTTGATAACATTTGTGTAGTTATCTAAGACTAGTACTGTCTCTCCCTTTAGAGTTCATTCAAATCATTCTTTCTATCCTTCTGGAAACCTATCTGTTCTAATTCAAGAAGAAGGAAGACCAAAGTGTGGATACTTTGTTCCTTCTTAAAAGGGGGAACAAAATACCTACGGAAGGAGTTGCAGAGACAAACTATGGAACAAAGTCAGAAGGAAGGACAATACTACTGTGGATGTCAGCAAATGCTGTCTGACAGGAGCTTGATATAGCTGTCTCCTGAGAGGCTCTGACAGTACCCAACTAGTACAGAAATAGAGACTCACAGCCATCCCTTGGACTAAGCCCAGAGTCCCCAATGAAGGAGCTAGACAAAGGACCCAAGGAGCTGAAGGGTTTGCAGCCCCTTAGGACGAACAACAATATGAATTAACTAGTATCCTCAAAACTCCCAGGAACTAAATCACCAATCAAACAATACATACACATGGTGGGACTCATGACTCCAGCAGCATATGTATAGCAGAGGATGGCCTAGTCAGTCATCAAGGGGAGAAGAGGCCCTTGACCCTGTAAAGGTTCTATGCCTCAGTATAGGGGAATGCCAGGGCCAGGAAGCAGAAGAGGGTGGGTTGGTGAGCAGGGGTGGGGGGGAGAGAACAGGGTTTTTTGTTTGTTTGTTTGTTTGTTTGTTTTTTTCTTTTTTTCGGAGGAGAAACTGGGAAAGGAGATATCATATGACATGTAAATAAAGAAAATACCTAATAAAAAAGAAAAGAAAAATGAAATACCAAGAACCATCCCTAAGCATGAAAATCAGCACAATCTCTTGCACTGGCCACTGTCACCCTGAGAATGTGTTTCTTCTCATTGGCCTCTTGGACCATTGCTCACTGTCATCCTCTGAAGCTGCTGCATTCTACCTGGCCATGAACTCTCTCCCTTTTGTGCTACATTCTATCCTCCTCTCTTTTCTATACAGGATCCAAGAAACTGAAAGAAGCCAGAGCTTCCAGGAAAAAAATTAAATGCATTTACTAAAAATACTAGTAGGTACATCAGGTACCTACCAGTGGAATGGGGTCTCTGTTATAGGTTTTAGATGCTATCTGGTGACATTCTTAGAGTCTGGGCTTTCAGAAACAGATAGTCTAGCTAACAGTCTAGTTAATGTATTCTGAGGATTTTATCTGCTAGTTAAAGGGACATTATATGGGACTCAGAAGTGAGAGCTATATCCCTACTAATAGTGCTATGGGCAAACAGGTAACTTTGGCTCAAGATTTGTAACATTCAGACTCTCCACAATCACAGTTTCGAATCAGTCTTTAAAACCTTCAGCAAGGTGTGGCTTTTTCAAGAAACTCCAAAGTTCAAATCTGGGGAGCTGAGAAAAAGATCAGACCTTAAAGTGTTTGCTGTCTGGTCTTTTACCAGAAAAGTTTTCCACAACTGGCTTAAAATAAAATTTGATGATTTTTTTTTTCACAATCTAGATAACAGAGGGAAGAAGTGTTTAGTGTCAAACTCCTTAGGGATAATTGTTCCCAATTAAATTTAGATTTCATGTATATTCATGTTGTTCTATATTGTACAACATATATACATTCATATATAGTATAATATATTCATGTATGTGAATATATATGACTTGAATACATTTATGCATCAATGTTTGATTTTAGAGAAACCTAAAAGTCCTTTTCCTGTGAGTGCCTGCTTCCTCTTAGAATGCTTCAGCCACCCATTCCACTGTGTCACCAGGCAGAGCCTGAAAGAATGACAATTACATTTATACATATAGCATGTTAGGTCTCTGAAATGCAACATAGTACCTGTGACTCCTCCTAGCGCTTCTCAACCCACCTCCTACCCTAAACCTCTTTCTCCCAGGGGCTGGACTTCTGCTTCCCTTCCCCAACCTCTTGTTCTCCCCTTTTCTCCTCTCCTGCTTCAGTTTAGTCAGCCAATCAGGTTCCGCCCGGATGCTTCCTTCTACCTACTTTCTCCCTTATATCTACAACAATAATCTTCATACTTTAGGGCTAATCACGTCCTCCTCCTTTATTTTACTCTTTTCGTTCATAGCAAAGTTTGTGTACCATCATCATTTCAAGCAGAAAATAAAAACAGAAGTGTTCTGATAGATTTACATTTTTAAAACAAAAGAATTCTAAACCCAATTAAAAAGACAAAATATAGGAATTATACTAGGCATACAGCACCAAAGAGCATGTCATACATTCATGAAATGTATTATTACCAGAAATCTTAAAGAGCCCCACCTGGGACACGACAGGGGAAATCCTGGCTTCCACTTAGAGTTCTTAGTCTCATTAGTAAAATAACTTAAAGGGGCACTCAGAAAAAGGCTTGAGGACAGTTTCATTAGGTATCAAAACTCTAGAACAAAACCACAAGCTGTAAATTTTGACAGCTGCCTGAAAGAAGAGTAACAGATAAAGCCAGGCTGTCTATAAACAGTTACATTGTGGACAAGGAGCCACAGAGTGGGGAAATGAAAACACCAGAACTACTAGAAGAAGCATACTTGGGCTCCTGGCAGTATAGTATCCAAAAAGAAATGCAGATGTAAAGAAGGGAAAAGTAACTATTTTCCTAGTGAGGACTAAGAAAGGCAATTCTGTAGTGACTGCACAGAATACAAGAGTCCTAGGGGAAAAAGTAAACTCATTGAAAGGATTATTATTCCTTCCACTTGTTAGTGTGATTTAAGGCCCCTTAGCTAGATGACTGACCTGCTCAACTCTTCACTGTTCTGATAATAATACCAGCATTAGCATTACATCTATTTCCAGAGTCATCAAAACATAGAACCCCTTGCCATTCAGAGTCTAGACATCGATCCTGGACTTTTAGAAAGTTTATTCCTAAGAATTAAACAGAACTCTCAGGTTCTTAAATGAAAGATTATGACAAATCACAAAAGTAATTTATAAATATCACATACATACATTAGAAATTAACTGTGTAGAAATGAAAAATAATTTTTAAACTATAAACTGAGTAATAAAGTGTACTTACTTATAACTGCAAATGAAAGCAAAAAATGCTGTCAAATGCTAATTGTTATCAGGAGCAAGGTGCTATTTAATTATTCTTAATAGGTTTCAAATTAATTGGGCAAACTTTGGATGGAATCCTAATGGCTTGTTCAACTTGAAATCTCCATTTTCTCCTCCCTTGTTTCCTTTGTTGGAGATGTGGCCTACTGAAGGTTAAAATGAGGTCAGCAGAGATTTATCTCAATCTCTGTCTCCCTCTACAGTTTATAATCAATCAGTTATATCCCTGAATGCTACTCTTCTGACAACACCAGCTTCAAAATGAAGTGTAGAATATTCTTATCATCATTAACAAAGTTAAAAATAATCTGACTGTTCAGGAAATGTTGTAGTCATGAAATCTGAAGCAGAAAATATCTACAATTAACACTTTAAAGCATCCATTTAGGTTGACTGTTGTGTTTTATTTCTTCAGAATGCTATATATTAAAAAATGTATAGTATGGAGCTTTGAATAGAATGTATAATTAAAACTAGTAAACTGCGTATATGTGTGGTGTGTATGTGTACTATAGACAAGTGTACAATCTCATAAGTACTACATGATTCATAGCTTTGATTTGAAAACAAGACCCAACGAATGTAAGTAAATAGTTACCAACAAACCAGGTAGTTTCTGTTTTTATTTTTACTTAGTTTCCAAGGAAAGAAAATTGCAAATAAAAGCTTTGTTTGTTCATCTGAAAAGATACAACTTGTTGTTTAGGAGTGATCATATGTTAAACTATATATACATATTTATTATATGCTATATTTTGGGCTATTATATTATATACTATAATTTATTTTAGTGCTAAAATAAACTATTCATTTGATATAATATTTAACTGTTTAACATAAATAAATATCATATCTGAAAATATACTCTATAGCTACATATTTAGTGTATGTATATATTGTGGTATTCAGTGGTACTCAGTGACCAGTACTGATTCCACAAATTCTCATCCTACCACAGACTTAAAGAATGAGAATCAGCTTTGATCAGGACCCCAAGTAATTTATATGTGCTCTAAAGTTTGGGAAGCCATGGTATATGTTCTCAGTGCCATACAGAATAAATCAATAATTGACCACAGCATTCAAATGACATTATTAAAGTTTGCCACCAATTTCTTAAAGTCAATGCAAAATTTACAAATGCAAGAAAGAAAAAACAAAAATCTAATGTATTTACAGTGAGAAACTTAAATTTATGAATAAAAAATATGTCTCAACTGGTTCTATAACATAAGACCTGCTTCATCAGAATACAGACATGTATGAATTTCCTAAATTATAATTTTTAATCATTCTGAAGAAAGAATTGTTATAATTACATAAGATTCATCATTGTATTCTTGTCAATGTTCTAGTGGTTACACTAATATCAATAACAATGTTACTGAATATGCTAAGATTGACTTTGTGCATAGCTACATATTAGTCATTGTTGTAAAAAAACTCTATAAAACCAGCTAACTTAAACCTCCCTGTAATCCTATGGAATTAGTGACATTATCATCCCCATTTTAATAATGAGAGACTGAGCAATGTGATTAAATAATTCACTGCAGTTTATTTATATTCATCAAGAAAAATATAAAAATTTATTCTTACTTTTTTTTATTGAAAATACTTACTTTGAGAGGTCACCCTGGATGACAGAACTCCAGGTAGGCTGCCTACTGTGGACTGCCCCCACTGTCTCAGTGCCTGCTCTTCCTAACTCCAACTGTCCCTTCCTTCCTCATCACCATATCTTGGTTCCCAACTCTGGTGAGGCCCCCTGCTTTACCAGAGGCCATACAAACAGCACAACTCCAGATATGCCTCCGCCCACTTGGTGACTTCCTTTATTGTCTCTTTCCCCAACCCCCACCAATCTCCCCACCTCTCCTCATTACCATATGCCAACCACCAACTTAAGCATGGAACCCTTTTCAACAAGAGGCCACTTGGCCATCAGAAGTTCTGCCACCAACTCCAGTAGAGATGCTCTGCTCAACCACAGACAAAAGACCAGAGAGAAATCAAGGAACAAAATACCCATCCAACAAAGACAAACTCAGAAATCAGCACCTAGACTAATAATCATACCAAACTCGTATACCTTAATGTCAGTGTAAGAACAAAATCAACAGCAGCCAAGGTAATATGTCACCACCAGAACCCAGTTATCCTACTACAGTAAGCCTTGAATACCAATACAGATGAAACACAGTTAAAACCAACTTTATGAAGATGACAGAGGTACTCAAAGAGGATATGGATAAATGCTTTAAAGAAGTCAAAAAAATACACCAGAATGAAATGAATAACTATTCAAGACCTCAAAATGGAAATAGAAGCAATAAAGAAAACACAAAATGAGTGAAATCTGGAGTTGAAAAATCTAAGTGAACAGGATCTACAGACAGAGCATCACCAACACAATATAAGAGATGGAAAAAAGAATCTCAAGCATTGAGAATATAATAGAAGAAATAGATATATCTGTGAAAGTAAACTTAAATCTAAAATTTTCCTGACACAAACTATCCAGGAAAAACTAGAACACTATGAAAACATCAAGATCTATCCTTCTTCAGCATACAAAAGTATACCTCAGTGTCAAAGATAGACATTAACTCAGAATAAAGAGTTGGAAAAAGATTTTCTAAGCAAATGGACTTGAGAAGAAAGCAGGTGTAGCCATTTCAATATCTGACAAAACAAATGTGAAAACAAAATTAAGCAAAAGAGACAGAGAAAAATACTTCATATTCACCAAAATTTCACTAATGGGCAAAACCCACTTAAAGCAATCTTAGCCATCAGAGAAATGCAAATAAAAACTACTTTGATATTCCATCTTTTTGCTTTTTGTTGTTGTTGTTGTTTTGTTTTTTTTGAAACAGGGTTTCTCTGCATAGCCTTGGCTGTCCTGGCTCTCCCAAAGGCTGGCCTTGAACTCACAGAAATTCACCTGCCTCTGCCTCCCAAGTGTTGGAATTAAAGGCTTGAGAAAGCTGGGCCACCATTTGCCCAGTTTCAGATTCCATCTCACATGAATCAAAATGGTTAAAGATCACAGGTGACAGCTCATGCTGGCAAAGATGGGTAGTAAGGGAGCACTCTTCCATTGCTGGTGTGAGTGGAAATTTGGACAGTCACTATAGAAAACAATATGATAGTTCCTCAGAAAATTGGAAACCAGTATACCTCAAGACCCAGCTATACCACTCTTGGACATATGCCCAAAAGATGCTCCATCCTATCCCAAGTAATTTTGCTCAACTATGTTCATAGGGCAGCTTTTTCCATAATTGCCAGAAACTGGAAATAATCTAGATGTCCCTTAACTGAGAAGCAGATAAAGGAAGCAAGGTATATTTACACAATGGAGTATTACTCAGATGTTAAAAAAAATGACAGCATAAAATTAGTAGGCAAATTAATGGAACTAGAAAAAAATCATATTAAGGGAGACAACCCAGACCCAGAAAGATAAACATGATAAGTACTCACTTACAAGTGAATATCAACTTTTAACTAAAGGATAATAATAGACCCAGCTAAATAACAAAGAGGGATCTAAGGAGGGGCACATAAATCTCCCTGGGAAGAAATAGAATAGATAGGTGCTAGCTAGAGGGGAGTGGGACTGCCTCTTGTTAATTTGAGTTTGGCTAATATTCTTGGGAGGCCTGCTATTTTCTGAAGGGAGAAGTAGCAGCAGTGAATCTTGAAGAAAGGGGAGGTAGAAGAAAGACTGAGAAGAGTGGAGGGAGAGAAAGCTGCATCTGGGTGTATTGAAGAAGTGAAGAATAAATAAATATAAAAGAATCTGGGTTTTGTAGTTCTGTGTTATACACTCTCATTAAGTAATTACAAATTAAATTAAAATACTCATTCAACATAACAGAAAGTACACCTATGTTTGGAGAAATACAGATGAGAAAATATAATGGTACATGGCATACTGACAGCTAAAACATGTCTTTTAAGAAACAAAAAAAATGAAAGGATGAATAATATAAACAAAAAGGATATACTCTTTCAAATATTGTACTTTACAGTAAGAAGAAAATAGTAGGTCTGGTTCACATAACTGATAATTCCAATGCTTGGAATGTGGAAGCAGGAAGGCTAAGAATTCAAGACCATTCTCTGTTGTAAAGCCAATCTGTGCTTCATAAGACCCTTGCAAACAGTAACAATAAAATGTATTAGCTCCCAAAATACATTTCTCCTCCCATTTACCAAATCTGCCATAAACGTTCCTTTCTAGTATATGCAATGACAATATCAGGGCTGTAGTGATGACTCAGCTCCTAGAATATGCATCTGAAGTGCTGAATTTAATGTATGCACCATGGCATCTAACTTAATATTCTCTTTACCTATTTGCGTGTCTCTGTCAGTTAGACTGTTGGTAATCGCAAAGATTTGAGGAAAAAGACCACTGACCCAAATGATCTCAGACAAATTAATTAAAGGAAGTAATTAATTAAAGTAAGTTGGTTTTGCTTTTGTTTTTTGTTTTTGTTTTGTTTTGGTTTGGTTTGGTTTTTGGTTTTTCAAGACAGGGTTTCTCTGTGTAAGCCCTGGCTGTCCTGGAACTCACTTTGTAGACCAGGCTGCCCCGGAACTCAGAAATCCACCTGCCTCTGCCTCCCAAGTGTTGGGATTAAAGGCGTGTGCTACCACTGCCCAGTTCTAAAGTAAGCTTTTTATTCATGTACATAGGCTGCCTCCCCTTAAGGCAGTGTTCAAGATATCAGCTTTGGACATGACCAAGATAAGGTTTCTGTAGTTCATGGATAGGGAGTTTCCAAATGAGGGATTTGGCATGCAAATAGTTCAGATTGCAGAAGCAAAACATAACAGGTTGGTCAAAATAACCTCTTGTGAAGTAAAGACATGATTGCAAGGTGGTAATAAGGTAGTCAAAGCAACTGGTGGTAATAATAATCTTTTAAACAAAGGCCTGGTTGATGTTTCCTGGAGCAGGCAGTACAGAACCATTTGCAGTTAAAATCAGGGTTAGGCATGTATCAACCCTTGAGAAAGAGAGGTTGCAAACAGGAACGAACCTAGTTTGTTTTTATTATAAGGCCGCTTTCAAGCCTAAGATGGAGGCAAGCTGGTTCATCAAATGGGTAACTGAATGTAAAATGACACATTTTGAAATTTTCAAAATGGAGTATTTTGAGGAAAGAGGGTAGGGATCATAGATCTGTGACTTTGACTGTCAGATTCTTTGAATAAATGTGGGCTGCTTTTATCCAAATTTCCCTCTACTCTCCTCCCAGAATATTTTCGTCCTATTTCTCTCTATGCACTTCTCTAACATTTGTTTCTGTGTGCATTCATAGGGTGCCTCTTTTCTAGCTTTCTTTCTCTAAATCTTACTTTAAATTAAACTTCTCCATAAGACTTTGCTGTGTTTAGAATGTGTTGTGGATTATAGGTACAAATAATAAATAAGCCAAACAAGTAAATGGATCAAAAATACTTGTTTTAAAATGCAAATTTTTCTGTACATAAGGAAATGGTAGATAAATTCTACAATACTTCTAAAATTCAATATTCATTCCATAGTAATACAAATTCCTATTTAAGCTTTGGATTCTTAAAGACCATTCACATTCATTTTACTCCAACCTAGGAACCTGTTAAGATGATGTAAGAAGCAAAGCACTGATAGCATGCCCTAGAGGGCAACAGTAAATTAAGCACTGAAGACTTTTCTATTCCTAGCCATGTGAAACTGCAAATGCATTATTCTACTATTTAAAGATTTGTTTTGTTTTGTTTATGTGAATGTATGTGAATGTCTGAATGTATGCAGCTTGTGTGCAGTTGCCCACAGAGCTCAGAAATTGCCGACAGATCTCCTGGAACTCGAGTTACAGAAAGGTTTGAGCAGCATAATGTAGTTGCTGGGAACTGAACTTGGATCATGTGCAAAAGCAGCAAACCTCTTAACAGTTATTTATTTCTCCATCTTTATGGTTTGTATATACTTGGCCCAGGGAGTGGCACTATTAGAAGATGTGGTCTTGGGCTAGAGAGATGGCTCAGCAGTGAAGAGCACTGACTGCTCTCTCAGAGATCCTGAGTTCAATTTCCAGCAGCCACATGGTGGCTCACAACCATCTGTAATGGGGTCTGATGCCCTCTTCTGGTGTGTATAAAGAGAGCGTACTCATATACATAACGTAAATAAATCTTAAAAATCCACAACAAAAACAAAAACAAACAAAAACCAGAAGATGTGGTCTTGTTGGAGTAGGTGTGGCCTTGTTGGACTACGTGTGTCACTGCGGGTGTGAGCTTTAAGACCCTCTTCCTAGCTGCTTGGAAGCCAGTGTTCTATTAGCAGCCTTCCGAAGAAGATGTAAAATTCTCAGCTGCTGTACCATGCCTGCCTGGATGCTGTCATGTTCCCGCCTTGATGATAATGGACTGAACCTTTGAACCAGTAAACCAGCCCCAATTAAATGTTGTCCTCTTGGTCATGGTGTCTGCTCACAGCAGTAAAATCCTAACTAAGATACCATCCCTCACTGAACTATTTAGTAAATATGTATTTCTAATGATAGCAAAAGATCCATAAAGGAAGTAAAAGGAATTGAATTTTGTTTTATGTCAAATAAAACATCTGATTAAGAACTAGAGCTTTAAGTGTCTCATGAGAAGTACCAATATGAGGGTGTGGAAAACAGATGAAGTCCACATCTGCAGAAACAAAATGTGGAGGGTAATTTTTCACCTCACTTTGCTTTATTAACAAGGAATACCTTGGCCATAATCCTCCAGACTCTAGCAACAACTTGTTTGATCATTTTAAAGGTTAACACAAAAGAGCAAACATCAAATACTGAAGAGTGAAGTCAGGAGAGTAGGGAGCCAGCAAGCCCTGCGGAGACAAGCCTTGAGAAGGAGGAATGTCAAACCCTTGGTTAAAGCAATCTACTTAGAATAAGTGAAGCCTTCAGGCTTGCTTTGCTGCAAATTCAATTCCCTTTAGCTCAGCATGGCACAGTTTGATAGGTTAAAAGGATGGGAACTTATATTTTCTTATTTTCAAAATTGTGAGTGAGAATGTGAGACTGCAAAAAAAAAACATTAATTAAAATAGACTTCCCAAAAAAAATTTAACATTCCTTTTAGTCCCATATAATAGATAATAAATCTGAAAATCTGAATTAAGTGAACAGGTGGAGATAGGTTTCCATTTGTTTTATATTTAATGACATAAAATCCGTCCATTCATTTATCCAATTAGTGTTTATCAAATTTCTAGCTTGTACCACTTGCTGCTTTCATCTTGAAGATACTTCAGTGAGTATAAACTGATGTAGTCTATCTTCTCTTAGAGAATATAGAATATGGAGGGGTGAAGCAAATGCATATACTAATAATCTTCTTGTTATATGGGCTTTATAAAATTCAATGATTCCAATGAGATCACTTAAACTCAATCCAGCATCACTTGGAACAAAAATATTAAATTCTGTAATGGGACTTGGAACACCAGTGTATTTTAACTAGATTAAGAGTAGGGTGAAGAATATTGCTCAAAAAGGTAGCAGCTTGTGCTTGTACTGTATTTTTTTTCTTTTTTTTTTAATTAGATATTTTCTTTATTTACATGTAAATTTTCCCTTTCCCAGGTTCCCCTCCAAAAAACAAACAAACAAAAACAACAAGAACAAACTCCTTTTGCCTCCCCCCTCCCCATGCCTGCCACCCCACCCTCTCCCACTTATTGGCCCTGGCATTCCCCTACACTGGGGCACAGAACCTTCACAAGGCCGAGGACCTTTCCTCCTATTGATGATCGATTTGCTATCCTCTACTATACACATGCTGCCAGAACATTCAGTCCCACCCTGTATAGTCCTTGATTGGTGGTTGGGTCCCTGGGAGCTCTGAGGGTACTAGTTAGTAATTGTTGTTCATCCCAAGGGGCTGCAAACCCTTCAGCTCCATAGAACCTTTCTCTAACTCCTTCACTGGGGACAGTGTACTCAGTTCAATGAATGGTTGTGAGCCTCTACATCTGTATTAGTCAGGTATTCTCAGAGCCTCTCAGGAGATAGCTATATGCTTGTCCTTCCTTCAGTCTCTGCTCCATTAAAATACAAAACACGAACAATGAAACCAGAAACCAAGAGCATGAAGCTAGGGATTCTAAAGCTTGGATTTGGGTCCTAGGCATAACTAAACAAGGCAGTTATTTTTAAAGGTATTGGGTCTTTCTCTAGTAATCAGAAAAAGATATTAAAAGTTTTAGGATAGGCACATTTAAAAAATCAGCAGCAAGTTTGGAAAGCTATTATCTTGTTAGTCATGAAGAACAGAGGAGAGCCAGACTAGATACAAGGATTTGGGCATAGCTTGTGCAACACCAGGCAGGAAATACTGTTGTGTGAGACAGACATACATCAACAGTGGAGACAAGGAGAAATGCTGCACTGAAGCGCTAGGTCAGTGCTATATGAGTGAGTGCATGCTGCAGCAGCAGTGTGGAAGTGGAGACAGAGTTTTAGGCACACTGCACAGGATCCTTGCTTGTGGGAATGGATGGCATTTGGGGTATGCTTGCCACTGTTTCTGAAAGGTCAAATACTCAGTCCTTGAATTTGTGGGCAAAATAAAGCTGAAGCACATACAAAATTACCTGCTGTGTCCTTTCCTTTTATAAAATATTACCTCAAATACTTGTGGATTATTTTCCCACAGTTCAGCATGCAAGTTTTTTCTTCATATGTTTTATGATGGGTTAGATTTCAATTCTAGATTAGTTTTAAAAATCAATGCACTTCTTAATGAAGAAAATTACAGACGTATTAACATTATTAGCTGCAAAACAATGAAGTTGAAAATTTAAAGGCTGGAATTTGAAGAGAATGATTCTGTAAATTTTTATGACTTTTCTTATTTTTAAGAAAATTCTCAATCAGTAAACAAAACAGTTCTTTGATCACCTATGAGATATAAACCATGAAAGCTCTATTTTCAAAATTTTAAAGTGTAGTTTCAATGTGGAACTAACTTTGAGTTGTTTATTAAGATCAGAAAGTGAAAAGAGAACTATTTGTTCCTATTTCTTCAGGGTAGCAAACCCACTGCTTCACTTGACAAATATTCATGTCTACTGTGTTGTCTTCTTCTAGTTGATGGAAGAGGGTGGGTAAGGAGCTATCATTCTAGGCATCTGAGAGCTTTATTATCACTTTAATAAGGGAGAATCTTGTGTCAGAACTGTACAGCACATGTCTAGACAGAAACAAGAAATCCAATTCTGGCTAAGATGGGGGAGATCTTTAAACTTCATGCTGTTTAGGTGAATCTTAGAGGGTGCGCAGGAGTCAGACAGAAAAAGAGAAAATGTTACAGCTTTCTGTATAGAAGGAGAGATGATGTGATGTAGTGTGAACCTTGGGTCTTGGAACAACATACTGGAAACTTGGATTTGTGCAATCACCTAAAGATGGAATGTAGAGAGCCAGATTGATGACCAGATGGAGGAGGCAATTGCTAGTACTTAAGGAGATCACCCTAAGAGGTGAATGTGGAAAAGAAGTGTCAGAAGTGGGCTATTACTCAGTGATGAAAAGGAACCATGAAGTCACTAGAATATGTAAAAAGTGGAATAAATATCACAAAGTAAAAGAATATGATATGGCTCTTACCTTCTTGGCTCTCTTGCCTCTCTCTTGCCTCTTTCCCCCTTTCTCCCTGTCTCTCCACATGGTCATGGCTGGCCTCCACTTATCTACTCTCTTCTCTCTGCCTTTCTCTGCTTCTACTACTCTCTTAACTCCCCTCCCCATGTCCTAAATAAACTCTATTCTATACTAAAAAAAAAAAAAAAAAAA
>JADRCD010215224.1:0-18134 GCA_019843815.1 Montemys delectorum
TATAGGGCCAATAAGTGGGAGAGGGTGGGGTGGCAGGCATGGGGAGGGGGGAGGCAAAAGAAGTTTGTTCTTGTTGTTTTTGTTTGTTTGTTTGTTTGTTTTTGAAGGGGAACCTGGGAAAGGGAAAATTTACATGTAAATAAAGAAAATATCTAAAAAAAAATGTTGCTTTGAATTGTCATCATCTCCTATTTATAGGCACAATCTTTTTGTACACTGTCTAATCATTATCATTGTGTTATTCAAATGCTGATTTCTCTGCCCTCATATCTTGTTTCAATCCAGACACAGTATTGTAATGCCAAGAATATAATGTCAAGAATCTCCCATCTCAAGTTTATGTAAACAATGCTTACCATTTATTCTCCATCTTGTCAATAAAAGCTGATTAGGCAATGCCTGAGCAGAAGGACGAATAGGATGGGGCTTCCTTCCACCAGCCAAGGGAAGGAGAAAGAGGAGAGTGAAGCAGATTGAGCCCTGAGGAGGGAGGGGAAAAGACATCATGACAGTTCAGTTGGAGCATGGGAGGCCCTAAATGCAAGTATTAGGAGGATTTTGGCTGGGAGGTAGCCAGATTAGCTTAGAGGATCAAAATATATCAAATGACTGCCCAGGTATTGTGGCAAAGCTTGAAAATAAATCTTGGTCTCTCTGTGTCATTATTGGGGAATTATCTAGGATAAAGAAAAACAGCTGTTCTATTAATTTCCAGCATGCATTTATATTAAAATTACCATTTATACCTATTCTTCCCAACTACAAGGAACTGTTGCTTGATTGACTTGTGACATGTAACTGAAAGGGGATTGTCTATAAAAACTAGCAATAGCTAGCTTATTGCTTGGATGGAAAAGTGCAAGGAAGTACTTTGGAGAGCACACTCTCCAAAGCCAGACTTGTCCCTCCAAAAGGCCGTGGTCATTATTTCATGGTTCGCTGCTACTCTGTTACAATATAGCTTCCTGAATCGCTGCAAAACCATTACCTCTGGGAGGTGTGTACTGAGCAACTTGACCGGACAGATCAGAAAGTATAAGGCTTGTCATTATTACTGGCCAATAGAAACAGCACAACTCTACTCCGCAGCACCAGTGTTTCAGAAGTCAAACACGGTGTTCTGTGAAGTCCTGCCTAATCCGCCACATTCATCTGGCCTCTTGCCAACCAACTGCCCCTTCCTCGAGCATCCTGCCAACCTCTTGTAGAGAAATTGCTTCTACTGCCAGCAGGATGCAGAAGGCGCTTTCCAAGAGTTTATCAAATCCTAACGCACAAATTTTATACCACACAAACAAACAAACTTATTTCTCACTGGCAAAGAAATGTGTTGTTTCTTAATGGTTCCCGTTTTAATTAATAAAGAGATCTTTGAGCATAGTCAGTCTAACTTAAAATTCAAATTCTGAAACTGTGGTTCATTTGGCAATGTGGCTTTCTCTGTTCATTCAAACTATCACTGTCATTGTTTTCAGAATTTCTTCTTGAGATCTCTCTTACTGTTCTTTTTGTCGTATTTCATTTCAACAGTCATTTAGTGACACTGGGTGTGTGTGTGCAGCTCTCTCTGTGTGAAGATGCCTCTGTATGTGGTGGCAGAGTGTTTGTATGTGTGCAGTGCAAATGTGCCTAGAGCTGAGATCAAAACTAAGAGTCATTCTTCAGGAGCTAGCCACCTTGTATTTTTGGAGACCGAGTTTCTCATTAGAACCCAAGGTTCACTGACCAGGCTAGGCTGGACTGCCTGTGAGACCCCAAGGGTAATTTTGTCTGTACCTTCTTAGTGCTGGGATTACTATCTTTTCAAGTGGTTCTTAGGGCCAAACTCTGATCCTCAAGCTTAAATATCCTGATACTTAGGCTATTTTGTTGTGGTTGTTGTTTTATTTTTATTTTTATTTTTATTTTTATTTTTGTTTTTGTTTTTGATGTTAACATGACACAAATTAGAGTCATATGAGAAGAGGAAATGTCAAATGAGAACATTTTCCATCAGATAGGCTGAAAGGAAAGGCTTTCAAACAATTTCTTGATTGATGACTGATGTGAAGAGGCCCAGACTACTGTAGGCAGTGTTACACGTGGGCAGGTGGTCCTGGATTGTATAAAGAAGTAAGCTGAACAAGCCATGGGTAATGAGCTGGTAAATAGCATTCTTCCAGGGTTATCTGCTTCAGTCCCTGCATTCAGATCCTGCCTGAGTTCCTACCCTGACTTCCCTTCATGATAGACTATAACCAAAGGCTGAATAACCCTTTTCTTGCCAGGATGTTTTTGATCATGGTGAATGATCACAGCCGTGGAAGGCTCACTAGAACACATAACAGGTACTCTACTGATGAGCCGTCTGGGTGTCTAAGAATATTGCTTCAAGTTGACCACCTTCTTAGACAAGTGAAAACAGGATTGTCATGGAAGAAGCAGCAATTAGAATTCTGCCTTAGCACTTGTCAGCAATGGAGGCTATGAGGCTGCGTTTGGTTCCACCCAGCAGATTCACTTGGAATGGTTTACGTGCCTTCATATATTTCATTTCATCCATATAATAACACCAACACTATTATTTGTTCATTTTACAGATAGTAAATTTGATTGATCTCTTATGAGTGGAAAGATAAAAGCAATTTCTGTGTTGTCTCAACCTGTCTTCTTAAGACAGTAAGGATACTCACAAGGGGAGAAATGTCTCTGGGATGGATACTTGGGAAGGAGTGTGGGCATTTAGAAGTTGATTTTAAAAAAATATGTGGGGAATGCTATTGGGGAGTGAGCATACCAGGTGTTTAAGGTGGTCCTGGCAGAATGAGTGGCTCATCCACATAGCAGTGACAAGTTAAGAAACAGTAACCCAAATTTCCTTTAAGGGTGTGGCCTCTGATGGGTTGACTCTAATAGATGGTCTCATACCCATGAATATATGGGTGTGTTGGACTCTAAATTATTAAAATAAGAAAAAAAAAGGAGAAGGAAGAAGAGGAAGAAGAAGAGGAGGAAGAAGAGGAGGAGGAGAGTGATTGGTAGTAGTAGAAGATCTGGGAGGAGTTAAGGGAATGAAGATGATCAAAATACATTGTATACATGTATAAAATTATCAAAGAGTAAATATGTTAATATAAGAAATACCCACACATACTACATTAGAGTAAAGTTGAGGAGCACAAGAATTGTTTATATTTTGGAAGTAAGAATGAGAATATTTTTGTATCTCTCATTTTATAGATTTTGTCCAGTGTCATTTAAAAAAGGTGAGACTGATGAAGACATTATATTTGTATATAAGGGTTTCTATGGGTATTGATAAAGTAGGAGGTCAAAAAATATGGTCGTACCATAAAATCAGTAGAATTGCTTCATGGTAAGGTGTATTGGATTCTGGGGGCCTCCTTTTGAATCCTGCTTAACTAGTCTAAAAATTATCTGGCTTTCCAGTTTTTATTAGTATTTCAGGCAATACTTTCTACAAAGTGAGCCAGCTTTTGAGAGATGTTCCTGAGAAGTTACCTTTTTAAGCTCATTTCCTCCCTCAAAGGCAGTTATTCTCCAGCTTCTCATCTCATGGACTTTCCTGTTTCTGTCAGATTATGCAAACTGACTAGAAGAAGGAGCAGAGGCTCAATTTTTATCAGACTTGAGAAGCAGGGACAGGGTCACAGGAGGGAGTGAAGCAAGAACTGTAGTGCAAATGGGGAAAGCAGAAGGTATGGGCTCCAGGTAGTCTGATTCTAGGGCTCTGAAGTATAGGTTAGGCTTAGTTCTAGCTCTATCATTTATTGGCCATGTGACCTTGGATAAGTAGTTAAGCCACACTATAAGCATCAGCCTCTTAATAAAATGGGGGACAATGGTAGTTATTGGCATTCCTTCTAGGCTCAGCCCCACAGTTACCTGGCAACAGCCAGGTAATGCCTGGTTTACTAGAAAAGGGGCTCTTTGACCCCTTCTCACTTTTACTCTTATTCTCTTACTCTCTTACTCTCTGTCTCTTCTCTCCATGCCCCTTCTTCCTCTCTCCCCTTCTCATCCCTCTCTCTCCACATGTACCTGGATTCCTCTCTCTCTCTCTTTCTCTCTCTCTCTGCCTTTCTGTCTCTTCATCCCCCTCAACTCCCTTTCTCATGCCCTAAATAAACTCTATTCCATACTATATCCATCATATGGCTGGAACCTCAGGGGGAAGGGCCTTAGCATGGGCCTGAAGAAGCACCCCCTTCCCCTACACCACACCATGCTTGTACCAAACATATCTTGGCTCTTTCTTTCTCTTTTATAAACACAGCAGGAGTAGTTTTTTCACATCAGAGTTGTGAAAAAAATTAGTTGAAACAATTAGAGTAAAAGGTCCTATAACACACAGTCAATAAATATAAATCATTTTATACACATCTGACCATATGCTATGTCCCCAGACACCATACACACACACACACATACACACACACACACACACACACACACACACACACACACACACAGAGAGAGAGAGAGAGAGAGAGAGAGAGAGAGAGAGAGAGAGAGAGAGGATAAAATAAAATTCAACTTTCCACACTGAGGCAAAATTGTATATATCTTTCTAGGTCAAGTAAATGCCCACCAAGTTTACTAATTGACATATAGTGCTCTCTCTCCTGGCTTCTAAAGCAGGTATACAGTCGTTATACAGTCCCTGACTTCTAGGTTCTAATATAATGGATGCAGACTTCATTTAAGTCCCAATGTGTCAAGCTGCAGAAAGAACCATGCGTGTTCTACTCCAAAGACAACACCTTGATATCTACTCTTGTAAGCCCCCTTGAGGGAGAAGGCCAGTCTTCTGGGGAACCAGTCTCATGGGAAACCTTCATCCTCAGGGTCTAACGCTATGGCTGCCATACTTTTCTCTCTCCTTCTGTGAAGTAATTATGTCAGCAGCAGTGGTGGTCCCCATAACAATGGACTGTAAACACTAGGAGAGAAAAAAAAAACCAAAAAAAGACAATGGATTTTTAAAAATTAGACTTGAGCATGCCTGAGTGATTAAGCAAGGCCTAAGGCCACCTACCCTCATATTTGTTATTTTGTGATGAAAATACATCTTTGGTTTTAAGCCACTAAACATCACAGTTTTTACCATTTTCAGTTACATTTCTGGCTAAAGAAACTTAAATCCACACATCTTAGATATTCATTTATTAACAAATATCATACTGAAGGACAACTAATTTAAACTTACCCCTGACTAGCTTACAAATAAATAAGACTCAGACTATGGTTATTTAATTTGGCTTTGACAATTACTGGGGGGTAATTCTCAATCTACTCTTCTAACTGCTAGCCTGCCTACCTCTTCGGCGGTGTACCCCAGATACTTGCTGTTTCTCACGGCCATATGCTCGTGATCCACCTCCCCTCATGTTAGCTGTTCTCTCCTCTTGTTCTTCCTCCTTCTTCCCTGGTCTCTCCTATTTCTCTCTTTTTTCTCCATTCCCCCACTAGATACCTCTAATCCCCCTACTAACTGGTTGTAGCCAATTTTATTTAACCAATAGTTTTAAATTAAGGAACAAGGTTTGCACAGCAAAAGCTTGTAAATGTGAAAGTTCACCTGTAGTCCTAGAACTTCTGGTATAGAATTTAGCATTACAAAAATAACAATAGACCAGACCTCAGCATCTCTCTCTGTCTCTCTCTGTCTCTGTCTCTGTCTCTCTCTCTCTCTCTCTCTCTCTCTCTCTCTCTCACACACACACACACACACACACACACACACACACACTGCATATATCCATTTGAGTAGACAACTGTATCTGTCTAAATATTTGAGGGCTCTCTTTAGAAAAGGCCCACATTTCCTTCCCAAGAACATATCGTCTACCTGTGTGGCCTTACTTAGACAAATGAAACTGGAGGGAACTGGTGTGGGTGGCACCTTCAAGAAGCCCTCTCCTTCTTTCTGAGAGACTGGAGCCTCTGAAAGGGAGCCCTGAGGTCAAGGCATAGACAAGAGAGAAAAGCACATGGGTGGAGTTGCAGCTAGCCACATCTGGCCATGAAAATGAATGAGAAAGAGGTTTTGGTTGATTTCTTCTTCAAGCAAGGCTAAACCCAGGCTGACAAATTTGGGGAAAAAATGCGGCAGCAGAGTGGATAATTTGTAATTCCATAAACAGGAAGAATATACTGTTAGTAATTTCCTTTGCTGAAAAGTATTAATTTTCCATATGTATTTTAGATGTTTAAAATTTTGAAATATTTTTTGAAGATCTATGTCTCCCTACTATTTAAAATTTAACAGGTCATTTCAATATTCTTGCTTTGGCTCAAAATTCGAGTCAGGGTCCCGGCAGGCTGAGTATGAACTTTATTTAGACTCAATGAATTTTCTTTCCTCATCTGTCCTAATAGTTGAGAGTACTGGAACAGTGTACAGTGATGGGTGTGTGAGTTCTCCTTAATTACTGCTTCACATCCCAGTGTTTAGAAACACTGACTGAACAGCACAAAGAGGCATATTTGCATTATCATCATTATTTGTGTGAACACACAAAATCATCTTTAGTCCTTAATAGCTAGCACAGTGTCTGTTTTTCTGTAAGATCTCTAGGAACAACACTGATCCTGTATCACAGGCAGAGACATAACAGGAGGCATAGGAAAATGTCAGTAACATGAATTAACCTGTTTTCATGCTTATTTCTTGAGCTCATCTTTGATATTTTCTTCTGTACATTCCTGTTACGTCTCATGTCTCTTCCTATCTTACTGACATCAGTGAGGGGATGTGAGGGAGTCCTGTTATAGGAGGCTGTTTTTGTCTTGTTAATTAACTTATCTGTATACTTATTTAAACACAGTGGTCAAGATCCTTAACTGTGAGGGTTAGATCTTGTCATCTTGAATGAACTGGAGTTACCTGGGAAGAAGAGGCTTCAATGGAGGAGCTGCCTCCATCAGTTTGGCCTATGGTCAAATCTAAGAGACATTTGCTTTATGTGATTGATGGGGGAGGTCTCAGACTACAGTGGACAGTGCCTTCCCTGGGAAGGTGATCTCAGATTGTGTAAGAAAGCAAGCTGAGATCGTCACGAAGAGCAAGTCAGTGAGGAGCTGTCCTCCCTAGTCTGTCTTCAGTTCCTGCCTGGATGACAGACTGTAACTTGTAGGCCAAATACACCCTCTTCTTTCCAAGTTGCTTTTGGCCAGTGTTTTATTAGAGTAACAGAGAAAGACACTAAGTGCCTTACAGAGCTCTACATTCTGCTGAGAATGGAGAGAAGGAAGCAGAGCAGATGATACTAGTGAATGCCTCGAAACAGAGATAGATGTTAACATAAAAAAGGGAAGGCAGCCGGTAACTTTCGCTCAGGTGATGAGGGAGAATTCTTGTTCAATTCGTTGAGCTTTAGAAGGTTGCAAGTGGTCAGGGAGGTGAAGAATTGAGGAATCAGTGTGCCAAACAGAGGGATCAACAGGTACCAATCCTCTAAGGAAAGAATGAGCTTTTATATCCTTAGGGAAAAGCAAGAAGAGTATGATGGAGGAGGAGAGTATGTGGCTAAGGTAAGGGAAGGGAGATCACCCAGCTCGTGTGCCATTTCAAAGAGCATAGGAAGGACGTTAGATTTATCCTAAGAGGGAAGGAGAAACCAGTGGAAGGCTTTGGACAGACACTGGAGGAGGATCAGAGGTGAGTCGGGTTTCTATTTTGAAATTCTACTTGGCCACTGTGTGGAGCAGCAGTAGGGGAAGGGAAGTCAGGGGATAAACATGGAAGTAGACATCACTGGGAGCCATTTTACCTCTCTAGACAACAGGAGGTGGTCCTGGGGAAGATGGAGAGAAATGATTGGACTGTTGGAAGTATGACTGAAAAGTAGAGCTGATAGAGTTTGCTGGCAGATTATGCTGGTGTTAGATGTCCTTTATGACAGACAGTGCTACTGGGTGTGGCCATCCTGACTCCAGCACATAATTAATAATCTGTGGCTAGTTGCTAAGTGTTTGTGCTACAGTTTCCATGTCAGTAATGCATCTCAGTAATTTGAATGAATGAATTAATGTGTATGAAATTCATAGCACAATACCTGACCCCCGAAGGCAGCATTCAATAACCTTTACCTGTTATTATGGATCCCACTCTGCACGCTAGAACATTTATGAGCAAACACGATTTTCTCACCCCACTTGATTTATATTACCCAGTGAAAAGAAGGAGGGGAGATAATGCCAGGTGCGTCTCTAAGGCTGTCTCCCAGGAAGAGCTGTTGATTTGTCCCTATGCTGAATGGGTCGGAACAGGTGCTCCTTCTACAGTTGTAAGTCCATGCAGGATGTAAGAGGCTGTTCATAAAGAAACCTAATACTTTTTTTTTTAATCTTTGGTAATTCCCCCTCAGTTTTCTTTCTTTATTCTAGCACATTATTCATCTGTAATATAAAGGAGATAATATGGAAATTAGAGTGCTAATTTCAGCCGTTATGGGAGCCAGGCCACAGTGTAGGGATTAAGAGACAAAAGGACAAAAGGGAAGAAAGAAACACCTTCCACCCAGGTCGCATGGAGCCTATATGCTTTAATGAACATTTGTTTTAGAGGTTTGAATAGAAAATGCCCCTTTTACTGGAACATTTCCGAATGTATGAACAATAACTTGCTGTTCCACACAGAAATTTCTTTACTAGTGGATTGATGTAGGTTGAAGACAAGCTCCATTCTCCAGTCTGCCTTATCATCACCATTATCTTTATATTTATTAATAGCAAAACCTGCCATTAACAGGGCACTGATTACAAACTGATTTCAACATATCTTATCTTATGTATTTATTAATGTAACCCAGTATAGATATCCCTATTACACAGAAATAAAAACGGAAGCCAAAACTGACAAGCAACTGGTTCAAAGCTGCACACAGTAAATGATGTCTTGGGACTTGAACTTTGGAAATCCATCACTAAATGCTGTAGTTAACCATTGTATGTTAATACCTATGCCTGTCAAATGTCCTATTGAATTTTTTATGCTACATGTGTGCCTGTGTGAAATATAAACCCATATAACTAAAAAAAGATATGTTATTTCAAAGGAGCAGAGGCAAACAGATTGGCATATTAGAATTCAGGTGGAACTGGATGCCTCCTTTGGTAATTCAATTTTAGAATCAGTGTCGTGGATTGCTCACCATGTGGTATAATTCAAAAATGCATAAAACTCCCTTCTCTTTTTCCAAGTTAAAAATTACCTGTCTTGCCATTTAAAGATAAGTGAGAAGAAACAAACCTGCAATATTTGATTCATGGATGGCTTGGTGTTTTCTTCACATTACTATTCTAATCACTTCAGGCCATGGGCCTCGTTGATTTGACATTTTGTTTATTCTAGAGAGAAATAATACAGACAGCCGTTATGGTGTCAGGAAGGTATATTGACAGACTCCTTTCTCCATCCCATCCCAGAGAAAGTGAAACAGCATTGCTGTTCAAAAATTAACATCCTTCATAGAGAAAAATACAGTAGAGCCATGCTGTCTAACCTGTGACCCTTGCCACGCTTGTCCTCTGAGCAATAGAACTGTAACTGATCTAATGTAAGAAGTGTTGACAAATGTAAAGTACACACCAGTCTGAAGACAGTATGATAAAACAAGCAAAGCATGTAAATTGTACCAACACATTTTATGGATCACGTGTTTAAGGACAGATAGTGCTTCGCAAAGAGGGGATCAAAACGCAGATTATGAAATTTAATTTCTATTGTTTCTTTTTCCATTTCTAATGTGGCTATGAAAATACTTGATACTGTACATGTAGCTCATACGGGCACTGCCATGGAGTTGCATATTTGCTGTATTTGCTTTCAAACCCGTGTTGGAGATTAATGGGAGACAGAGCTATGCCATCAAATACACAAAATCATAAAGTGCTCTAGCCGTTATTCATTGGTCTATTAATGCTAGGCCCTTGCTGAACTGCCTAGAGTAAAGTTCCACAGAGTCAAATATTTTCTTGACAACTCATCTGAACTATAGGAGGCTCCCTAGGCTTGCTGTCAAGTGCTCCTGATCTTAAGTATTGAATAGCCATGTGGGCTGGAGAAGCTGCTATGCGTGGGTCATGGTATGTGCTCCAACCCTACCTTGTATTACAATCTCTGACTGTCAATCATCTACACTGATGCAAGTGAAATTGAGTTATTCCACGCATATTCCAAGTTTCCTTCCAGCCAGCACCCCTGGACTGAGATGGTGTTCCCATAGGAACACTTTAGAATGTTGTAACCTCAATTTCAAGAGAGTCATCCCTGGTGGGGCCATCTTGATTGACTGAAGGCCACACATCAGAAACCAATACTTTATATTTTTTAGTTGAGGCTCATAGTTCTGTGGCACACTTCACAGGCCTCACAGGAAGGGCCCGAAAGAACTCAATGGATGGCTAAGAAGTAGCCAGCTTCCTGGCTTTTCCTTCTTCCTTGTTTCTTCCTTGAGTCTTCAGCCCTGTTCCATGGCTCATGTCTTAAATAAATTACCTGCCACACACCTTTGTGTAAGGCTTTTCTCTGGAGGGAGCTAGGGAACTCTTAGAAAGGACCTCAATTTATGTAAATTGGGATTGATGATGCCCATTTGAAGTGTTGTAAGAATTAAAGATGACATATGGAGCTGCTAGTAAAAACCATGGATACTCATCATAATGATCTCCCTTAATATCCAAGCTAACATTTCACAGTGATTTTTTTTTTTTAAGTGGAGAGGGCCTTGGAGAAGTTCTTTCACATGAGTCTGGAGAAAACAATGGTTTTTAAAAGTTTCTTCTGATGTTTTCTACCATTTTAAGGTAGCCCAGTAGATAAGAAACAGGAATTTGTAAGGACGTTTCTTGAAAAATGGATCCATTTGGAAAGGAAAGAGGACAGATTGTGACTTCCTGGGATGCAGGCTTCTAGTCTGGGATTCATCACTTTAGTTCCATCTTTGATATATGAATATGAGGAATAAAAGCACAGGTGAGGTCTCACATTCCCAAGTTTTTTAGATAAGAAAGCAAAGATGCTTTCCACTGAAACTGATTTTTTTTAATATTTCAATTTTTTATTATATATTTTGTTTATTTACATTTCAAATGATATCTCCTTTCCCAGTTTCCCCTCTGGGGGAAAAAACCCTGTTCCCTCCCTTCTCCCCCTGCTCACCAACCCACCCTCTCCCACTTCTTGGCCCTGGCATTCCCCTACACTGGAACATAGAACCTTCACAGGACCAAGGGCCTCTCCTCCCATTGATGACTGACTAGGCCATCCTCTGCTACATATGCAGCTGAGGCCATGAGTACCACCATGCGTACTCTTTGGTTGGTGGTTTAGTCCCTGGGAGCTCTGAGGGTACTAGTTAGTTCATATTGTCATTCATCCTAAGGGGCTTCAAACCCTTCAGCTCCTTGGGTCCTTTCTCTAGCTCCTTCATTGGGGACCCTGTGCTCAGTCCAATGGATCGTTGTGAGCCTCTACTTCTGTATTAGTTGGGCACTGTCAGAGCCTCTCAGGAGACAGCTATATCAGGTTCCTGTCAGCCAGCACTTGCTGGCATCCATAACAGTGTCTGGGTTTGGTAATTGAATATGGGAAGGATTCCCAGGTAGGGCAGTCTCTGGATTGTCCTTCCTTCAGTCTCTACTCCACACTTTGTCTCTGCAGCTCCTTCCATAGGTATTTTGTTCCTCTTTGTAAGAAGGAACGAAATATCTACACTTTGGTCTTCTTTCTTCTTGAGTTTCTTGTGGTTTGTAGATTGTATTTTGGGTATTCTGAGCTTCTGGGCTAATAACCACTTATCAGAGAGTGCATACCATGTGTGTTCTTTTGTAATTGAGTTACCTCACTCAGGATGATATTCTCCAGATCCATCCATTTCCCTAAGAATTTCATAAATTCATTGTTTTTAATAGCTGAGTAGTAATCCATTTTGTAAATGTACCACATTTTCTGTATTCTTTCTTCTGTTGAGGGACATCTGGGTTGCTTCCAGCTTCTGGCTATTATAAATAAGGCTGCTATGAACATAGTGGAGCATGTATCCTTATTACATGTTGGAGCATCTTCTGGGTATATGCCCAGGAGTGGTATAGCTGGGTCCTCAGGTAATACTATGCCCAATTTCCTGAGGAACCGCCAAATGCAAATCAATCCATTCTTATCTCCTTGTACAAAGCTCGAGTCCAAGTGGATTGCTACGCAGGCCTTGCATGGCAGCAGTATCTGAGGCATAAGCTTAAAGAAAGCCAGTCTCCTGCACCTGCATTGTCGCCTGGCACCCCCTAACTCAGAGGTAACCCAGATATGTCCTTGCTAGGTGCCCACCAAGATATAATTTATTAATGGCTAGACAAAATAGGACATGGCTCTCTGACCTTTACCAATGTTCCAGCATCTTAGCCAAACCCTGACTTGGAATTTACCCACCCAGACTAATTGCCTCTGGCATTGTTAGGGAAATGAGGAAGGGAATATAGCATTCAAGCTTACAGAATGAGAGGCTTATTCCAGGACAAGGTCAAGTAGAATCCTCATTCTCAGTCGAGGACTGCAGCTGAACCACTCCTAGGAATTAGCAAAAGACAAGTCTCTACTAGCCCAGTAGATTAGCATAGTGGGCGGTTTTACCTACGATGGGTGGGACCTTGAGCCGAATGTGTGTGTGTGTGAGAGACAGTGTGGAACAGTCAGTCAGCATTCCACATAGAGGAGTCCGCATTAAACATTCAAACTTGCTCGCACTCTGACTAGAACTAGAACTTAGATAGACTAGGACTGAGATTTATACAGTCCACAGCTCCCTGGGCCCAGAGCACCTGGGCCGGGGTGGGGTGGGGGGTACAGCACCAGTCGAGATTCAAGAGATTGAACAGTCGAGTACTCAACATTCTAGAGTCAGTATTCTAGAGTCAACATTCAAGATTCGAGCCTCCGTCCTCTTGGCTGGCTCACTCGCAGCCCTACAGGACTCAGGCCGGGCCCATGTGGCCCGAGCGTGCTCAGAGCCCGAGGGTGTTGCACCAGTCCAGAGGAGGTGACTGCTGTTTTTAGACCCAGTGTATTTTGGGTAGCCTCAGATATACCTTGACTGCTGAGCTGCCAAATTCTTCATATCTCTTTTGCAATGATTGTAAGAGTCTCATGCTATTTTTAAGAAATACATTCAGATCATACACTGCTTGTGTAAGCCTGTTTGTCACAGCCGAATCTCGTGCACACTTGGCCAGAACCCATCGTCCCGCGGAACACGGGGTCCCCACAAGAAACCCTGGTCCATGGCAGTGGACAAGGAAGGACCTTCACATAACACTAGATACACTGAAACTAATAGAAAATAAAGTGGGGAAGAGCCCCAAGCACATGGGCACAGGGGAAAAATTTCCTGAACAGAACACCAATAGCTTATGCTTTAAGATCAAAAATTGACAAATAGGACCTGATAAAATTACAAAGCTTCTGTAAGGCAAAGGACACTGTCAATAGGACAAAACGGCAACCAACAGATTGGGAAAAGGTCTTTACCAATACTATATCCAATAGAGGGCTATCCAATATATACAAAGAACTCAAGAAGTTAGACTCTGTTGAACCAAATAACTCTATTAAAAAATGGGATACAGAGCTAAACAAAGAATTCTCAACTGAGGGATACCAAATGGCTGAAACTGATTTTTTTAACATATTGAGAAATTAATATGATTTACCATATACATTCCAAACAAAAAAGTGCCAGGTATTTTTGTCAAGAAGTGTACTCAATTTGTACCTGTTTTTCCCTAAGCACTGACAGTACATTAGTCTGAGTCAGTAACAAGGAAACTGGGGTATTTTAGGAGTTCCTGTTTCTTCCTT
The DNA here is from genome assembly GCA_019843815.1 of Montemys delectorum. NCBI lineage: Eukaryota > Metazoa > Chordata > Mammalia > Rodentia > Muridae > Montemys > Montemys delectorum. The sequence goes on from JADRCD010215224.1 coordinate 13,859, forward strand.
TCATTAAAGTTGTATCCAAACTTATGAAGTGGTTGAGGGGAGTCAAATACTATTTATCGTAAGGCGATTAGGGTCAAGAACAAGATTTGTATCTAGGCCAGCATCTTTGTGGACTATTAACTATGGAAATATACCTCAGAATCTATGGTATCTGGTTATCTTGTCTACTACAGAGACCTCATGTATCCTTCTAAGTTTGAGAATACAATCTCTCTTGATCCTACAGGACTCCATTTCCTGCCCATGTTTTTCTCAGTTACATGAGGACAAAATAGTTGGTTTTTCCCTATACAGTTTGTGCCTTCTGTCAAGTATCAGGCATTACACACAGGTGCGGTAGGTAGACTGAATAATGGCTTTCTGAAGATGTCCATGCTCTACACCCCAGAATATATGACTATGTTGTGTTTCAAGACAAAATGGAACTAAGGAGTAGCAGGCATCTCTGGGGGCTGTGCCCAGAACAGTGCGCCTTTCTGCCACTTCTCAGGAATAACTCAATTTTCCTCTTTTGGAAAATTATCCTGCTTGTCTTTATTCCTCTTCCATAGAGTTCTCAACTTTTCTCCCATCAACTAAGATTTTCCTGGAATCTCATAACAGTTTCAGCACCCAGAAATCACATTATTCTGATTTCATTTTTTATTGTTGTGATAAAATACCCTAACAAAAAGCAACCTAGGGAGGAAAAGGCCTATTCCAGATTTCAGTTCCTGTTTACAATTCATTGTTTTGGGGGAAGTCAAGGCAGGAGCAAAAACATTTCTTCTTTAATAAAGAGGAGAAAGAGGTGAGGGAGGAGAGGAAGAAGGAGAGGGAGAGAGAAAGGGAACTCATGGATGCTTCCTTGCTTGTTTGCTCTCAGGTAGCTTTCTCTTTACCCTTGCCTAGGGAATGGTGCTGTCTGTGTTGAGTTGGGTCTTCCCATTTCAATTATAACAGTCGACATGCTTGAAGGCCAGCCAGATCAAGCTGATGACTCATTGAGCTCTCTTCCCATGTGATTCTAGGTCATGTCAAGTTGACATTTTAAAATGATTAGTGCAGACATTGTTTTAGTACTGCTTATATTCCAAGAATAGTTATAGGCCATGGGTGTGAGACCTATGCTAATTTACTAAAGCACATGAGAGATTTTTTTCCTCATTTATATCATATATAAAGGACATAAATAATAAAACCATAAATCATATATAAAACTATTTATCTTTATCATTTCCCCCTACATTTGAGGAATAGCTTAATATTAATAAAGGAAAATTTATAAACCACTGACATAACTTAGGATGTGAGTTGGCTACATAACATTTGTAATTTTGTAGAAAATTCCAACCATCAAATTCTGTGATATAATATCATCATCTTTCTTGTTTTACGGATAAATGAAACTGCAACTCAAAGATATTAAGAGTTTTGACCCAAGTCATCTAAAGCTGAGGCTTGAACCCAAATCTCTTAGCATTAATTCTGATAATATTCTAACATACCATCTCATCAAGTTATATACCACATTGCTAAATCAGTGTGAATTCACTTGGCGTTATATTTTACATTTTTGCCTTATAAGCTGTTAAACCCATGAAGTTCATCTAGTAGCTGTTATGTGCTAGATTCTAGCAGGTTTTATATAACTGGAACATTAGAATTAGTTTTAATGCAAAAAGAATTCATCTTTCTGCATTTAAGTATTAGCAGATGTTCAGTCTTCAATGTAAAGTCTTCTAGAATAAAGAGCTGGATCATTCTTATGTCAAAGAGTAAATTCCACACCAATCATAAAACAAAGATGTAAATGCCAGTAGTAAGACTAGGCAGGCCTGGAAAGTAGAAAAAAAAAAAAAAAGAAATTCTTAAAAATCTAATTTTAAAAAAAAAAAATCTAATCTTCTCAAATTTCAGAATCTGTCACTAGTCTTACTGGAGAAAAGAACATTTTCAGAAAAAGATGCTATGTTGAAAACTTTTAAGGTTGGATATTTTCATAACATAGAATAATTTAAAAGTTTCATTTAATTTCAGTTTTATTCTAAGATCATAATAGATCATCATAGAGATTCCCTCAAGTCAGTCTCTAATGTTTCTCTGGAGAAAAGATTTTTTTGGAGACGTCTACCTTGGTATCATGGCATGAACTTTAATGAGAAATAGAAACTGGAGATGGCAGAACCCATGTGGAAGGTGACTTGTGTCACCAAGTGTGATGGAGGGTAGTGGCAGTGGACCACAAAGTAGGATGTGCACATAAAATAATATTTTAAGGAAAAATGGACAAGCAGAAGGAAACTGTCAAATTTAGGAGCATCAGAAAGTGATTAGGCCAAATAACAAAGAGAAGGGATGTGAATGAATGTCAGGTAGTCTTCCTTCATCTTGAAATTGAAGTGATGGTGGACCATTATGAGAAGATGTCCTTCAGGAGGTGAATTAGAGAAGATGAAGCACAGCAGAAACCTCAGTGGCCGACTTAGAAAAAGAGTGCAGTCAGTGTTTAAATATCCTGTTCCGTGGGAGTCCGTAGAACTAGAGCAGGAAATGGGATCTTCTACAGAGGTAATGGTGCGTGCATCCTTAGACCAGAACCCAGACCATGATTAGAGAGTGCAAAGACTGGGCTAGAGATCAACTCCAAAAAGTATTCTATAAAAAATAAAGAAGGTATGAAGTAAGTATGGCATGTAAAGGAAAGTGAAAATTGGAGTCTTAGTAAATATGCAATACCAAAGGATTGGGTTTATAACATCAGGCAGAGGTTGTCTGAGAGACATGAGTTGGACAGCAGATGGTGCTCATGGTGAGATTTCTGTATTCTGAACATGGGTTGGTTGGTCTAGAATATTTAAAGGGGCAAACATTGAGTGATGGATGAGCAAGAACAATGTAGAATTTGTTCCTCAAAATTATGATAGGTAAAAAGATGATGATGATGATGATGGCGATGATTGCCACCATCACCATCATCATCACCACTACCACCACCATCCTCCTCTAAGATAGACAAAGAAGAAAAACTACAAAAATCTTTAAAGAAAAACTAGCCATCAATTAAGGGGACAATGTGTGGAAGAATAAAGTACAAATGTGGTAATGAGGATTAAATTAGTTGAAATCCTAGAGACTGATATAGAAGGAAGCAGGTGAATTTCATTTCTTTCATGTTATCCTGAGACTCTGAGTCTTAACTAAAAAGAATTCAGGGAAAAAACCCTCTACTTTTCTACTATGAGATTGGCATCAGTCTTGAGTTTGGAGCCTGTGGATGATATTCTGAACACAAGAAGGAAGTGACTTTTCTCATTGCTGTGACAGTATACCCACAAGAACAAAGGAAACAAAGGTTTCTTTTGGCTCACAGTTCATCGTTCTGGTCTATCATGGTTTGGAAGTGCTCAAGGCTGCCACGCACACTCGTGGTACCATTGCTCTCTTCCACCTGCTTCACACCTGGCTACGTGATCCTACCTACTGACCTTGTGTATCGGTCACTTGCCTATGTGACTTCAGTCCTGCACTCTGATCCTTTTGACCCCTGCCCATCTACGTGACTCTTGTCATTTGCCCTGTTCCCTGTATATCAAATAAGCCTGGTTTTCACTGTGTGCTCTCTCTTGGACTTGTGCATTCTCTTAGATTCTCTCTTGCACTCGCTCTTGGATTGGGATGCAGTCCACAGTCCCCCGGGCCCAGCTTGGGCTCGGGGGATGCAGAGCCTATCCAGAGAGATGGCTGTTGCTTTAGATTCAGTATGTTTCAGGTGGCCTTAAATATACCTTAATTACTAAGCCGCCAGATTTATCATTTCTCCTTTACAATAACTGTAAAAGTCTGATGCCATTTTTAAGAAATACATTCAGATCCTGTACTTCATGTGTCGTCTCTGCCATCATTTCTTCGCATACGCCTCGTCGACCTGACTAGGACCCCGTTTCTCCCGCGGGTTGAGGGAGGCCCAGATCGGCCGGCCTGTGGCACAAGGCAGCTGATCACACTGAATTTACCACGGAGCAGAGAGAAGTCCGAGAGCTGTGCTGCACTTATAGTCTCCATTTTGTTCAGTCTAGGAGCACAGCATGTGGGTTGCTGCTACCATATTCAGCGTGAGTTTTTCTGACTCAACTAACCTAATCTAGAAACTCTTTAATAAACAAGTCCAGAGTTTTGTTTCCATAATAACTCTAAATTCCATCAAGCTATCCATCAAGATTAACCTTCACAAAATACAATAATTTTTAACTTTTTTTTTTTTTTTTTTTTTTTTTTTTTTTTTTTTTTTTTTTTT